>APFE031136458.1:0-13226 GCA_000404065.3 Pinus taeda | reverse complement strand
TATATAATCTAATTATTTTTCATGTAAATTAGCTAAAGAGATTAAGTATTTTAGACACCTAATCCTTAGGGATTTGGTGAATATTTTGAAAATATGTAAATAAGGGAAATATGAATAGTTAGAATAAAAAAAACCTTAGGATATAAAGGCTTGGAAGACATAACAAAATCTTCGTAACATAGCATCACAACACAAATTCTATTCTCATATTCCCTCCTCAGTAATTCCTCGTTCATTCTCGCTTGTTAGCTTTGACCACTTTATCAAAGTTGAGCATTTTACTAACCCTACTCATCTCTCCCTCTGTCAGTCATGACAACCTAATCGATTGTCCCTATGTGTATGACATAATGTACCAGAAACACTTGTCGTTTGGTTGGTGATCATTGACGGTGATGAATTTTGAGGAAGTTGTCCTCTTCACTTCATATAGGAGGTGCAATTCTCTACGTTTTTTCTTCAATATTTTATTCTCACAATTTCTCTAAGCATAGTTCTTTTTTCATTTTTTCTATGCTTTTTCCATCTCTCCATTTATCTATTAACATTAAAAACCTTAATATATGGACTTAACATTGCTAGAAAGATCCATTACCCTCTTCATATTGCTTTTACCCTTTATATTATTTGACAAATTTAAAAGCATTTTTTATTTTATCATTGACGAACAATGTAGAGAGTTGGAGCACTTGGGCCTCTATTTAACAAATTCAAATATATACATTTAAAAAACCATGTCACACCATTCTTCCCATCCAGATTCAGTGTCACATTACTATGGAGATTCTTAATATATAAATAGGCTTTGTCAAAATACCATGGCTTATCAATAGGACATACCCAATAAACTATGTGGCATTTATTCATATGTTTTTTTTCTAGTTAATTAATTTAATTAAATAACAAAAAATGAAATAAATACTTTGAAAATAAATCTAAACTTTTGATTTATTGATATCACTAAAAATATTTTAGAATATTCAATTGAGATTAAGCCTCTAACATTCACTTAATAATTATTTCTAATTAAATTAAATTGTATTGATAATCAAATTGAAATTCTAGAAACCTTATTCCAAAATATACACACATACATCCTTAATTAACATGATAAATTACTCATTTAAAATATGTGATTATTCCCATGCAATGAACAAAAACATAATTTTGATATGTTATTTAGCTTATCCACAGTTTACATTTTAAATCCAAATATTCTAAAATTTTACATGGTGCTACTGAAATCAAGATGCTCAATACAAAGACTACTAAAAGAAACACAATATTATTAAATATTCACATCAAAATGCTTATGAGGAAGATAAAGTGATACAAAAAACAAGTAAATTTGAATGCAATATCAGGAGGATCGACGATGTTTTTGGTGAAAGAATGAAAACTATTTAGAAAGAATAGTTATTGGTCACAGGTCAAGATCTTTTACTTCTTTTAGAGTTTCCTTGTTCTTTGATTCTCATGGAAGGTGAAGCCCCCAGCTAATCTCGTCTTCAATCTTGTCCCTGTGGGCATTCTTTGTATCCTTCTTTTCTCTGTATTTCTTCTACTGCGTACAAAATGACATAACTAGTACTTCAATAATAGTAGTTATAGCGTTATATTTCTAATAAATATATCTTTTTGGTTGGCCTTGTTTATCAACCTTGTGCAAGTTTGGATAATTCAAATTTTACAGATCGATTCATACATTTTAAATTTTAGAAAAAGTTTGACCTCATCACCATCAAATTTAAAATTAAAGAATAAGAGATACCAGTGGAAACATATTGGCATCGAATCCTCCCAATTCCCCTAAATGCTCAATTCACTTATGATGCTTCTCCTCCTCCATCGCCTTCTCGTATATTGTCGCCTCTAAAGTACACTCTTGCTTCTTCGATGGTTGAAATGATGACCAAGCTCATGTTTCTTTTGAGACATCCTTTCCAACATTTCAATTACAACAAATTGGAAGGAAATTCAAAAATCACTTTTATACCCTTAAAATAATTAAAACAAAATTGAATTAGATCGCAATGAGATGGTAGTGAATGCAAATATTGACTTTTAACATCTTGTGATACTTAGAATGTTGAGCATATTATATTAGATGAGGGGATGGCGCGAAAGTGGTGTTGCTCTCCAGTACCTGATCTACAATCACATCGACATTTTAATCTAAATTAATTTGTTTTAATCAATAACTAGCATATCAATCTATAGTCATTAACATATATTCATACACAAAATGTAATCTACAACAAGTAAATTTCCATCCATCATCAGCATTGGAAACTAAAACTATTAATATATAATTATGCGCAACATAGTAATATACAATAGTTAATTTATATCTAAAATCATCATAAACCAAATCAGAGACTTTAAGAAATTAGCTGCACAGAAACCTGCACCGGGAGACATTGTCCTCCCAACCACTAACTACCTCCAGTTCTCCCCTGAGCTTGATTGTTTTCCCATAATATAAAGCCTCTTGTTGATCTCCTCAATGGATATTTATTCCCTTCTTCATGATAATGTTTCCAATTCTGAGGCGTCCCTTTTTCGTAAGATTTAATGCTTTCTTTCCTAGGCTTTTACTTTTAAAGCCGACCTTTCTCACCCATGATACTTTAAACGAAACCAGTCTTAGAATTTTTCTCTAGCTAAGCTGTTTCTAAGGGAATTTACCTCCCACGCTTAATGTTATCTAGAATCTTTAAAGATTCTAATCGTGAAGAATTGACAATCTTATCTCGAGTCTCTTTTCTGAGTGCATAATTACCTCAAATAATAATTTCTTTTATTAACAAAATATTTACAATAACCTATGGATAATTTATGGAGTGATTTTAGGATTTACGAAAAATTTGATTTATGAAGTGATTTATGGGTGATCTATGGAATTCTTTTAGAATTTAGAAAAGCTATTGCATTTTCTCAATTCTACTTATTGTAAGCCTGTGAGAAAATATGAGAACTAATGACATAATAAATGTAGAATGAAGCCAAGAGAGAATAAGGATGGATTCCAAGCATGCATTAAAAGACAAGTAACTATGTTATTTGAAAATCGTTGTGTTTGTGTATGGTGCATGAAGAAATAAGAATCAAATTTATTTACTTGAAAAAAATTCATATGATAAAGAGTCAAGATTATTTTCTTGGGAAAACATCCATGGAATTCCATGCATGTAGGAGCAAGTGTATTTGTCATTCAATTCTTAAAATATTTCATGTGCATTGAATTCTTAAAATATTTTTTTGGATAAATAATTGTGTGAATTGCATGATTTATTAGAAAATAGGGTACAAATATGTCTTCGTATATCCTAGATTTTGATAGGTGTGTAAAAACAGAAAGATGTTTTTGTAAATGAGACCTTTCTCGCCAGACACATATTTCATATTTGAAAATTCATTTCCAGTCTCTAGAAAATGGTGTCAAAAGTTTATAGAAAAAATAGAAATATTATGTAACATTTACATCTGGAAAAATGGCCTTCAAAGATTCATTTGAATATTCCTAACCGAGACACCTGTGTAAAAACTTAGAGAGGGTTTCTCTAATGCACCCATTGCCAACAAAAACTATGTTTGGTTTTCAAAAATTCTCTTCCAGTTGTTCGTAAACCACTCCCAAATTTAATGACTAAAACATTAAAAACAGTGTTGTCATTTGATTTGTCAGCACAATAAGAATAGTTGTTATGTACATACAGAGATAGATATTGTGTTAATTTTCCTGAAAAGAAATAAATTAATTTCATGAAAAAATAAATAACTGTTAAGTTTTATATTTCTTAAAAATAAATAGGTTATTCACATGCACAAAAATAGAACTATTATGTTGATATTTATTGAAAAGAAGTAAGTTATTCACATGCACAAAAATATAATAATTAGGTTAGTAATTCTTGAAAAGGAATTAAGTTATTTCATTTAAAATATTATCAAGGATGTTCTCATGGCACGTATGCATTAAATTTTTAAAGAGAAATATTGGACTCTTAAAGTAAATATGTGCTTATGTGCATATGAATAGTACCTAGTATATTTGATCTACTCGAGATGAATATGTGAGTAACATTTTTGAGAGAGAGTTCACATAAAACCTTTGCATAAAATACCATGTGTTGATTTATTTGAGAATGATTTGTTATTCATGCTATTTCTAGATGAAATATGACAAATTTGTTTGATGTGTGAAATGATAGGAAAACATTTTGTATTGCATGCATAATAGCTAGTGAGTTATCTAACTTTTGGAAAAATAATAATCCTTGCAAAATAAATATATATATTTGTATACAGTGAAGTTTTTTTTTGTGTTAGAACTCTTCAAAAAGAAGAGAAAATAAATGCACGTCCTCGTATATATTATGGAATTATATCCTTGAAATTGGTAAATATATTCTTTATTGTGTTAATATTCGTTTGGAGGAATCTTTAGGTATACACTTGCATGCATGGAAAAATATAGTTTTGGTATTTGATTTCCGGCGAAACGGAAGTAGCAATCACATAATATTGATTGTACTAGGCTTATTTTGCGAAGAATAATATGCATTTGCACCACTAAAAGGATTAGCTATGGTATTAGTTTTTTTTTGGGAGAATATTTTGTATAGTTGTTGGGCTACATATTTTGGTAAGAGGAAAGTGTTTTTGTTCATGCATGAAAGAATAATTGTTATGTGTTTGATCTCTTGGAAAATAAATGTGTTTATATTTCCATGCAAGATTTAGTTAGTTTCCTTTGGAAATAAATAGATGTTTCACATGAAACAAGAATAAGCTGTATGTTTTCTCATGGATAGATACATTGTTAAATTTGTTAAAATGGTTGAGAGAGTGGATAAATTCAATTTATAAAAAAAGAGGTTGTAATGGTGAAACTCAACAGTCAATGTTTAAATACACATGGAAGGTTCAAGAATATAGTCGATCAAGTAACCACATACAATTATAAATTTAGCTATATAATATGGTTACAAAGGGATGAGCTCGAAGACGGTTATCATGAACAAATTCTACATGTATTGCTTGCTAAGTTGTATTCATCTTCGTATATGAAGTCATGAACTTTTGTGATGTCAGAAAGCATGATTTTTGGATGAGCCAAAAACATTGATGCTTGGTTTTATTTTTTCATTAAGTGATAAGTGTTATGTGAGATACTTTGGTGTACTGATTATACTTATTGTCATTTCAAAATAAGTTGATCTATTTCCTTGCTTTCACTCACGTCCAAAGAGGTTGATGCAATTCCTTGCTTCCAATCATGAGAGATTTCATAATACATATTATTTGGAACAACAAAAATCAAGTTATTATAGAATCTAATTCTCACATCTCCGATGTAACACATTATATAAAATGAAACAAATCTGTAGTATGGATTAGAATGGATAGATAATTTATAGAAAAGTATCCTTGCCTAAGTTAAAAGAAGGGCACAATTGTTAACGAGAATTTAATAAAAGAATGACAAAAAAACTTACTAATAGAAGAATATGAAATCATTACATTGTTGTGACAGAATCCCAAAATTTACCAAAATCATTCAATTGTTTTGACTAGAACCTAGCATTGGCGCTTCACTACTCAGTGTAAAGCAGAAGTTTAATTGCTTAGTCCCAAGGAGAAGTTAACCAACTGCTCCACTTCTCAAGCCCTAGCCATAAATGCTAGAGTTTCCAATGTTAGAAACCTTAATGTTCTCCACCCAAATCTAAAATCATGCTCCAAGAACCTGAATATGTGAAAGAGGAATTGAATTTTAAACAAAGTAATGAATTCAGGCTTTGATGAAGGGGCATGAATGGGTTTTCAATTTTTTTGGATTTGTTTATGCTACCAATGGATGAGAATGCTAATATGAGTGTGTTTTGGAAGTCCAGGAACCATGCTAATAACCATGACACCAGGACGAGTAAAGGTGAATGAGAATAGGTGTTTCATAATTCTCATTAATTGTTAATCATCGTAAGTTTTTATAAAAATATAGTATAGTAAAAAATACCCTTTATTAAAAAACTACCATATTAAATACATAGATGCAACAAAACATTAAGGTGGATGAATAAAGAAAATCTTCTCTTTCATGAAGGAGACTAACAAAGGTGGAACCCTAGGTAGTTACTCTACTACGCACTACAGTGAAGAGTGTGAATGAGCTACCATGGGGAAATGAGGAATGTGCATGAACTTATAGGCATTTGATAAATGGCCAAACATTTCATAAGCATATGCACCTTTTCCAATGTCAGGTTACAAAGATATGTACCTTTTACAAGGTATTTTTTTCAATGTATGTAAATCTAATTTTCATTAATCTACATTATACTTAGTTCATATTTCATTTAAACATTGCTTAAGCATAATATTTGGATATACAAGGAAGTTATTATTTGAAAATCACTGAATCCATCTATAGGACATTGCGAGAATATGTCAACATCTTTCAATACCAATCATATAATTGGAATCTATAATTAAGAAAAGGATTAATGTGTGAATTTCCAATAGAGGGTCCATCATTCTTTATTTTTCTTATAATTAATAATTAAATAGAGAAGAAATTTGGAAAATTATTAGAATGTTGTTATATAATAATAGATAAAGTTGTGATTTTTAAAACTTAAATAATTAACTTTTATATTTTAAATTTTGTTTCAAAAACTTCTCTTTAATTAAAATAATACAGTTTCAATAATTCAAAATTACATTTTCATATAATTATTTACCAAAATTTAAATAAAATTAATAAAAAATATTAACACACAATCAAAGCTAGAAATTTTTATGGTACATTGATTTTCAACACACATTAATGATAAAATGACAATTTGAAAAATACGATTCTAATTACGCCTTATTTTGAAATTCCAATAAATTGTAATTACAAATGTCTGACCTTATATAGTACATATGTAAACAAACGATGCAAAGCTCACAAACACTCCATTGTCATGGTGTAAAAAATTTAAATACAATACTGAAGAGTAGCTTAACTACTATGTTAAATCACTCATTTAAGATATGACCAGTAACTCAAGGGAGTTATTCCCAATGCCATGGCTGAAGAACACTTTTGTAGGTCTAGAATTGTTTTCAATTATCTATAATCACATAAACACAAATCGTTATTTAGCTTATATATTAACTTTAATGACTATATTAACATCTATTCCCTTGTTGACTTTGGAATGTTGAATATAATGCCTATGATTGAATATGGTTGAAAATGATGCTTTTATTTCTTTCCAAGAGAAACGACTAAGGTTGGTTGAATTGTTGGTTTGTGTAGGAATTTCACAGATCTAGTGCATAGGAAGGGAATCGATTTAGCTGGAGAGTAGATGAGTATTTCACTTATGACATACTGGAAATTTTTCCCTTGTTGTAATTATCTAAAGAAATTTTTTTATTGCGGAAGAATAATAAAATACACACAATGTTGCAGGTTCTCCCAAGAGTTGGTGTTCCCTGGGTATATCTTGTGTTATGTGTTGTCACATTTGTCTTATGATTTATCTTCCATTATGCATGTTACAAAGCTCAGTGTGTTTGTGATTTAAGTTTCCATGATATCAGTAGTTTATATCTCTTGGTTTTTTCCTCTAGAAAATTACAAATGAGTTCACCGAGTTTTAAGGAAATCTAAAATGGTATGAGAGCTTAGTTTTTGATTGAGGAACATGAACATATTTCATCTTCAAGAGAAAATTATGTGATTCATAGGAAGCAAGTTATCATATCGATTTAGTTGTTAGGGTTTTGAGTAGTGTGCATTGAATCTACTAGTGTGATTTGTATTTAACAATGTAATTTGGTAGTATGGCATATCTGGGTCTCATATTTGAAGACCAATTTAATGATGCATCTAACTTTCATTTGTGGAATGAAAGGATAGAAGTGGTGCTGCAGGAATAAGGGGCTTGGTATTTTGTTGATAATATCCCAACCACACCAATAGATCCTCAGTAGTTGGCTCAGCATAATGAAATGGATTCTGAGGAAAAAATTACTATCCTTGAAGGAGTCAAAGACCACATTATTCCTCACCTAATTGGGAAGAAGAAATCCAAATAAATGTGGACTATAATAATAATTCTTTATAAAGGTTCAAGTGAGGCCAGAAAGCTGGTAATGAATGAAAAGCTCAAGAGAATTAAAATGTCTAAGTTAGATTCAGTGGTTTCTTGCCTTAACAAGTTTCCCAAAGTAAGGGAAAAGTTGTCTAATGGGGGTGAGGCAGTTCAAGAAATGGAACTAGTGAATTTTGTTGTTTTGGGTTTCACCAAATCATGGGAGGCCTTCACATTTGAGATATGTGCTTGAGAAAACTTTCTAGATTGGAAAAATTTGTGGGTTTACTATTTCCAAGGGGAGGTTTGTAGATAAAATCAAGTTGCATCTCATGTTAAAAGGAAGGAAGATCAAGAAATTTTCACTTTAGGCCGGAGAGGGACCAAGTATAAGGATAAAAAGAGTAATGTTGGTGGGGAGTTGGGTTCCAAGGGAGAGAATAAGAACAAATATCACAACAACATCAAGTATTTCTCGTGCCACTAGTTTGGGCATTATACTACTAAATTCAATAAGAGAAAGAAAGGGTACAAGAAGGACCACATAGCAACCTTTGCAGAGATTTTATGTTTGATACAACCACAAAATTTACTAGAAAATGAGGGCGTGACTCAGGCAGTGAGATTAGAGAGTTGTGACATAGGTGCATGGGAGTTGGTGGCAATTCAGTTGAGCACAAGTAGGTGTGAAAGCGAAGCGAAGGAAGAGCGAGAGTTTTGGCAGATTGTAGACCTCAACATTTGAAAAGAATAAATCGAGTGAGATTCGAGCATCCACACCTAACTGCAAAGGTCCATTCACATGTGCATGTAGGAGAGAGAAAGTGTGCTTGCATGTGTGGATCAAATTGTTGGTTTGTTTGAGAATTTTGTAGATCCAATAGCCACGAAGGGAATTGATTTAGCTAAAGAGTGGACGAGTATTTTACTTCTGGTAAACTAGGAATTTTTCCCTTGTAATTCTTAGATGAAAATCCTTTGCTGCAGATTAGAATAATAGAATACACACAACGTTGCAGGTTTCCCGGAGTTGGGTGTCCTAGGTATATCCTGTATTTTTATGTATTGATGTGTTTGTGTTCTAATTTATCTTTTCTTGTGCATGTTAGAAAACTCAGTGCATTTGTGACTTAAGTTTCTAGAACATTTGTTGTTTATATTTCTAGATTTTTACCCTTGGAAAATTACAAATAAATTTATTGGGTATTAAGAAAATATAACACTTTTAAGTTTATTTATACTAACATTATTATTGTTAATGATATTAACATTAATAATAACAATATGATCCTTACACAAATATTATTATATTAAAAATATTAAGTGTATGTGTGTGTTATAATTAATAAAATAATATTAATAATAGAACATTGTTAATCTTATTATTAATATGAGTGATAATGATGATGGTTTGTTAGTATTAATTTCCTTCCTCATTACTTATATGTATTGATAACAATATAATCTTTAACATTATTATTATTAATGTTAATACTATGACCTAAATGTTATTAATAATAGTAATATTAATAATACTACTAATATATTTAATAACTTTAACAACAACATTATAATAGTATAAAAACATTATTACATTAAATTAAAATGAATTATTACATGTTATAATAACATGTTACATATAATAATATTATTACATTAATCATATCAATAGTGTATTTATGCTATAATTAATGTATCATTGTTAATAACTTAACATTGTTAATGCTAATAATAATTGTATTATTGGTAATATTATTGTCATTATTAAATGTTATGCTTAACATCAATACTACTAACAATTCTAATGTTATGCTTAACATTAATAAAAAAAAATCTTTTAAATACACCAACATAGATCCATCATAAGTAGGGATCTAACGTGAGCTTCGAGGAATCAAATTTGTTCACTTGCAAACACAACTTGGAGTGCAAAAAATAATGTGTAATTTTTCATTGTTTAAATTTTATTTTTTAATGCTATAGAGATTACATTACTTAAACTTGTGATTCCAAAAAATCTTTGTTAGATTTTGACAAACAAACATATACCTAAAAAAGTGTTAAACTTTAAAATAAGCATATTAGTGAATTAGTGAATTACTTATTATACAAGGAAGCATATTAGTAAATCAAGATGCTCAATATGAAGAACAAAATATTTAAGAAAAAACATTCATAAGCAAGCTTCAACATTACTTATTTCCTGTCAAGAATATAGTCAATCAAGTAAGCACATACAATTATCAACTAAGTTATTAGTTATGGAATATGATTCCAAAGGAATTATTTCTTATCAAGAATATAGTCAATCAAGTAAGCACATACGAATATCAACTAAGTTATTAGTTATGGAATATGATTCCAAAGGAACGGGCTCAAGTTCTTCATTTATTGCTAGCTACATTGTACGCATCTTGATTTTGTAGTCTTGAGCTCTAGTGATGCAAAAAGCAAGCTTCTTAGATGAGTGGTGAAGGTTTATTTTTTTGATTAAGTGATAAGTGGTTAGTGAGTTTATTGGAGTACTAATTATACTTATTGTCTTATCCAAATAAGTTGATGCAATTCCTTGCTTCTAGTCATGTCCAGGTTGATGTAATTCCCTATTTCCAATTGTGGGTGATTTGCAAGCCAATTATATTTCACAACTTATTTTATGTGTAACATCAAAAATCAAATTATTCTAAAACCTTAGGCTCTTAGGCTAACACATTATTTAAAATGAAACAAATCCATGGGACGGATTAGAATGGAGAGATAATTTCTAGAAAATCAACCTTTCTTAAGTTAAAAAAATGGCACAATTGTTAAAATAAAAAAAAAAAAAAAATTAAGGATGACACAAAACCTTACCAATAGCACAATCTGAAATCATTCAATTGTTGTTACAGAATCCCAAAATTTACGAGAATTTTTTTATTGTTGTCACCATAATCATTCCATTGGTATCACTGGATCTTACCGAAAGTTCCACCACCTAGCGGATGTTCCACCACTCTTAGTCCCAAGTAGAAGCTCTTCCCAAACCCTCACCATAAATGCTAAAGTTACCCGGTCTAAAAACCCTAATATTCTCTACCCAAATCTTACTCCAAGAAGCCAACATCTAAAGGAAGAATTGAAGAATTGAAGTTGAAATAGATTAGTGAATTAAGGGCTTTGATGATGGGGCATAAATGGGGTATCAGATTTTTTGGATTTTTTTATTCCAAGAGTGGAGGAGAATAAGAATGAGAATGAGAGGGCATTTCAGTAGTCCACATTCATAACAGCTAAGCCACTTGTCATGGGGAAGTGCGGAATGTGAATGAACATCTAGGCATTTGATAAATGACCAAGCATTTTATAAATCCATTTGCAAAATCAAGTTTTGAAGATATGTACTTTTTATAAAGTATTTTTTTTTGAAGTAGTGGAATCTAATTTTCATCATTATACATGTATAGCCAATTATAAAAGACACATTCGGTTTTTAGTTATAAGTGCATTTAGATACACAAGAAAAACTATTTTTCTAAAGTCGAAGGATATTAAGAGGTATCTTTCATTCCCAATGGTATAATTAGGTTGACTAGTATGTTAAATCACTCTTTTAAGCTATGACAATTTTGCAGGTATGGAATTGGAATTGTGGTGTTGGTGGACTAAGAATCACCATACAAATAGTGATAACAATAACAGCATCACAATACTATTAAGTATTTACGTTAAAATGCTTATTAGGATCATAAAGAGATACAATGAAGGAATGAAGCTGAAGCCAGTGTCAACATGACGGATGACTTTTTCAGCGAAAGAATGAAAACCGTTTTAAAGCATAGGTACGGGGCGCAGGTGGCTAGAAATGGTGATCTTTTACTTCCTTTTTGGCTGCCTTCTTTTTGTGATGCTCGTGGAAGGCATAGCCCCCAGCTCCGACTGCAGCTGTTGCTGCAATCTCCTCCTCAATCTTGTGCCTGTGCGCGTTCTCTGGATCCTTCTTTGCTTTATGTTTCTCGTACTGCATACCCAATGAGAGAATTAGTAATCCTATAATTGTATAGGTAAACTCTATAAAGTTGATTTAGTTTATCAACTTACTAAAAATTACAGAATAAGAGATATATATATAGTACCAGTGCAAACGTTCCAGCAGCGACTGCTCCCAGTTCACCTAAATGCTCCATTCGCTTATGGTGCTTCTCCTCCTTTATCGCTTTCTCGTACGGCGTCGCTTCCGAGTCGGCGTTCTGGTTATTGTGATGGTAGAAGTGATGGTGTTTATTCTCAGACATCCTTTCCGAAATTGATTTCAATTACAACGGTTTGAAAGGAAATTCGAAAACCACTTATATACAGATTTGAATAATTAGATCCCGATGGAATGTAAGAAAATGCAGACAATGACTTTTACCCGCTTACAATACTCAAATTGCTGAGCAGATTAGATTACATGAAGTAATGGTAGGGAATTAGTCCGGTATATATATAGCCAGAGTTGAATATTAAACACGCTATACCGTGTGGAAACAGCGTTCACGCGTGAGCGGTTTCCAAATGGCCGGTGAGCCTGCATGGTCTCTCCTTATCCAATAGAGAAGACCGACGAGGAAGGTGTGTTTGATCGGAGGTGCGCTAATTGGACATCCTTAAGCGAATGGACAACGCGTTGGTGCAGTTTCCAGAGTGGCTGCGGCGACCACATAGCCTGTGCTTATCAGAAAGTGAATGATGACGAGGAAGGTACGTTTACTTGGATGGAGCAATGCGACATTGTGAAGTAACGAATATTAATAATTAATAAATTTATTAACCTCATTCATAACCCCAAGTTAACTGAATCAGAATCAGAATAACTGGTCCATGGTACACAGAAATAAAGCTTTTTAGGTAAACATAGTTTAACATAGTGATTAAACCGATGGGAAAGTAAACACATGTTATTTAGCAGCGTAATCATGCTTTAGAAATGCTCATGGACAAATAAAGTATGCACATTCCAATATACAAGTAGTTTATTACCTCATTGTAAAGGCCTTTAAGAAATTTATGTTACACGTTTTAATTAAAAAAAATTGTTCATATTTGAAATAGTAAAAGATAAAGTATAAATTATGGTAATAAAGTTAAATTTACATATAATTTTTTAGTACGATA
>APFE031136448.1:142319-153027 GCA_000404065.3 Pinus taeda | reverse complement strand
AATAGAGAGGCAGCCGACTTCTCAAAATTGAGAGACGACCCTCCTCTTTGCTTTCCTCATCCCTATTTATACCCTAATCAGCTGCTCTTCTTCTATCAAGCTTCAAGTTGCCCTGATGATGGATCCCAGTTGGGATTCGAAACGTTGGCAGGAAAATCTTATTACTGTGGAATCTCCGATGTCTGAATCAAAAACTTTAACTCAGTCAAATTTTATCATAGGGGTCCATTATTTCATAGAGAATCACAACTTTAAACCAAGAGAGTAATCATATTATGACATGTGAAGTTTCTTCAGTGGAAATTTAATGGTGAACCAATAGGTTCTTCAGACCACAAGCTTCCCAGTATTTTCTTCAGTACTAAGGAAATCCACTCTTGGTGGTTTCAACAACCCTTAGACAAGTCACTGCTCAATTTCAAGAGGTGAACTCATTGGGAGGGTTCCTCAACCGAATAAAATACCATGGGAGCATAGATATAACCCTTGTTAGGTATTTCTTTAGAAATTTCAAGCACTAGTGTTCCTAGCCTAGGGCCACTATTTTTGTTCCCTCAACCACCCCAAGTACTTGAGTATCTCTGTCTCCTGGAAAGTAGCTTCATTAATACAAAAACTTCCTAGTGGTTTCATCAGTCCTAAGGAAAGCCACACATGGTGGTTTTCTTCAACCTTAGACAATCCACTCCTCTCATTCCTCAACCAATAATCCCTCTTCGGTTTCTTCAATTGATCTATTCCTGAGCAGCTACCTTTATTCACCGTTTCTTTTTCATGTCCCTCCTCTTCGTGAGGAATTTTCTTTCTTCTTTCTCGTTTGTGGATTCTTGGTCTTCCTGAATGAAAGAATCGAATCCTCTCCCCTGCGTTCCTTCTCTATCCAATATTTCTCTAACTTGTTGTAACCAAATTTTTGGTTTCACATGGGAATGCATGTCCTGTTTCATGTCCTTCAACTTGACCATGGTGGTTTTGTTTATTTGCATGGTCTATATGGACCAACCCCCCTTGGAAAACACAACTCAAACTATCATTTTTATTTTTTTCCTTTCTTGGCTTGCATTTTTCTTCAAGGAAGCATGGTCCTTATCCTCTTGTCTAGCTCCATATTAATGGAATAATGTAACCCTTAAAATGACTTAGTCATACCATGAACGTTATTTAAAATAACTAATTCCTCAAGCAATCTCCCTCCTCAAGAAATGGAAGCTCTCAACTATTTTAATTCATGGCTACATAATTACAAGGAATTATTTACAATGTTTACAAGGGGAATTAACCCATAGGAGATGTCACAAAACCCATCCTCTTAGAGGAACACTCATCTTTGTGTTTTGATTCCCAAACAAAATAAAAACACACTTAACCCAAGCATAATGATAGTGAGCTTTATGATGAGCCTCAGCATTGGGTAACTATATGGACCTCAATACACCTCCAAGATTATTAAAATCAACTCTTCTCATAATTCCTTAAATATTTTAATTATATTTTTCTTAATGAGATGAGTAAAAGTAAGATGTTATGTCTAGTGATCTAATGTGCATTAATTGTAGGTTTTTGAGAGAAAATCATGGCAATTTTGGCTAATTAAGGGCATAAACTCAAATGAGACAAGGAGGAGAGATTATAGGAGATAGATCCTCCTCATTTAATCCTCACTCATTCGAATATTCCTTCATCAAATCACACTAGCTCGGAGTTGCAAGCAGCCAAGTCATGAAGATCATGGGCAGTTGAGCCAGTGACAGTTAAGAGCTAGTTCTTCTTGAGTTTGGGATCCAAGCCTCCCTAGATTTAAGGAAGTCGTTGGAGACTTCAGTGGTATAAATAAGGAGGCCTAGAGCCTCATTATGATTCATATTTTTTATGTAAGAGCACTAAGAATTTTCGTGTTTAAGGCTTGTGGAAAAACATTGTTATGTAATTTTTATGATATGATAATTAGAATGAGAATTTCCTTGATCCAACATTGAGTTGACTCAGAGGGATGAAGCTCTTGGGTTAGGGTCCAACCCTAGCAACAAATGATCCTCTTTATGTACTTGTATTCTTAGTTGATTTCATAGATTGATGGTTGAATTGGTTTTAGCATTATTTCATTGCAAGTAGTTGTGAATTTGATTAGTTTTCTTCCATTTGTGCATTGCTTTAGCAGTAGCTTAGAAATATGAATGAATACAAAAAAAGTTGATAGCAGGTGGATTTGACCTCACTCCTCCCTTTAGGGGCCATGGTTTGAGGAAAGAATTCCTATGCAGCCCCAAAAAGACATAACTTTGATTTCTTATGGAATTTAGGGTTTTCTTCTACTTAGGCCAACATCTTTTCAGTTTTGAAGAATAGGATTCAATTGTCATTTCTGATATCTTCAACCTTTTATTAGATCTCATAGTGTTTCACATTATCCTGCAAGTATTTCCATGCATGAACTAGGAAACTAGATAATGAAATTTTGTTTTCTTAAGTTGATTGAAACTCTTTCTTGTTTGACATGGTTCATGGATAAATTCTAGTGATTGATGCAGTGTAGGCGTTTCAATAGTGCAAGAAAATATCATGACCAGTAACCCCAACTTAACCTCATCCATCCTTGATCACCAAAAGACACTAAGTCCCTCAACCAATTCATCATTCCATAAGAACACCTTTCCAGGTTTATTGAGAAAATCCAACCATCTCACAAACTCTGTTTTGAGCTCTAAAGAAGTCTTAGCCATTCCTTTGCCTTATTTCTCCCACCATTCACCTTCCCTAAGCCCTACACCACTTTCCAAATCACTCCTATTTCTCTTGGTCGGATTGATTTGAAAATGAGATATTAGATTAATATTAAGGTATTACAGACTCATGTGCAGGATTTGCCTATATTACTTAGTGCAATGGATCGAAAAGATTGCGAATAATATAGACAATGAAGTAGCTAGAAAAACATAACAGATATACACACATAAAATAGCAAAATAATCAAGGAGTTCACCCAAAAATCCTGGGCTACGTCTCCTGGTATAGCCTTCAGTGGTGACCTCTCTATTATGTCTTCAATAGCAGAGTTTTACAAAAGTGAGCTCAGTTTGAGTCTCAACAAAACAAATACAGAACAACAGGAGTTTACTTGAATCCCTCAAGTCTCTTTGAGTATACAGACTCTCCCTCTCACTCTCTGTCTCTATTTCTCTCTGTCTCAACACTTATTGCCTCTGCCTCTATCATTCTATGGCTTTTAAGCCAATCGGCACTGGTCTGTTCATTTTCCCTTTCGGGCTCTCTGGCTTTCGGCTTCTGTGTGCTACAATCCCCTCTCAGCATTAAACAATCACTGTTAAATGTCTTTGGGTATGGTGGCCACCTATTTTGTAACAGAAGGAACCATCGGTGCCTTTGAAATCCGCAGAATAGTTGTTCTCTGTTTACACAGAGAAATACGAAAAAAAATGGGAAAATCTGCCAAATTGCCATTTATCGGACCCGAAATATCATTAGTTATGCCCTGTAACCCTTTTAGATCCATCTTTGGGTGTTATCGCAAGTGATCATGGATCCAATAGTTTCTATTGATTTTGGGTGGCTTATGTGCATGGATATTACCCACCCGAAAAGGCGGTTTCCTCTCTCTGGCACTTAGCTAGGTGTTGTTAGTGTATGGGCTTGGGTGGATGCAGGCCAATAGCACTTACCGCCTAAGGCTTGCCTAAAATCCCAGTCATTACAGAACTTAGAATATATATCGTGGCATGTATAAACCCTTTCGGGTTCGTTTTATTGCCTAATTCGCATTTCCTTTGTTTTTTGTTTATTTAACGAAAATGTAGATTTACATAGGAAAACCCCTTTTTACGGAACTCAAAAGATATATATTTCTATCCATAAGACCTGTTGCGTACGAATTTATCGCAAATCACATTGGCCTCGCTCCTTTGTATCACTCTGATGTGATATTGCGATATCACAGTTGCACATCACATAGTCCTCGGGACTTTGGTAAGTGCTCCCTTGTATTTTGCCGACGTGATATTGCAAGTTAACCTGGGCCGTCGATTTGCGTGCTTGATCAAAAGTCCTTGTTGACTCATGCTCATCAATGTCGCAACTTTCACATGATAGCCTCCGATAGCCTCCACTTGCCATCTCTGATTGCGATATGCCGATCGGATCTGGACTGTTGATCAGCCAGATCTGACGGCTCCTGTGCATTGTTGTTCAAGCCTTTGATAACTCTTTTCTTCATTGTTTCTTCATTTTTTTCAGGCCCGATAGTGTAATCCACCATTTTTAAAAGTTCATCCTTTGCAATAGTTTTTGATTCTTGAAAACTTAGAGGGTTTTTAGGATCCATTTTGGATCACGCCTTCTAACTGAAAAAATTTTGGACCACCAAAAGTTGGTTTTTAAGCATCGATCAAGTGAGGATACAACTTCCTCACTTGTCCAATTTATATCCATCGTGCACTGCTTGGTTTTGAACCTTTGAGTCCAATTCTGAGGTACTCAACATCCCCTCTGCTCGTGGTTCTCACCTTCCTGTCCAGAACCATGTCTTCTTGCAACTCATTGAGATATTCAGGCAACAGGTCATCAATAGAAGGCAACTGAATTTTCTCTTCTGGATCTTCAATCAATGAAGGTTCAAACAGTCTCAAGTTTTCTGCATTAACTACTGAATAGATGTGCATATAAGTTGGAAAATCAAGGCGAAAAGCGTTCTCACCAATTTTCTCAAGTATCTTGAAAGGCCCATACCTTATTGGCTTGAACTTCTTACCTTCACCTTGCATTCTGTCTTTATTGATGTACAACCAGACTTGATCACCAACTTGGAAGCTATGCTCAATTCGATGCTTGTCATGCCTTTCCTTATACTTGGCTTGGCTTCTTTTTAGTTGTTCCTGCACTGCCTGGTGAATTTCTTGGATCTGTTCAATGAACTTGGTTGCTTTGTCCACATCACTATGTCCATCAATTGCTATGTCTTTTCCAAATACAAAATCCAACGCATACTTTGGTGTAAAACCAAAACAAGTCTCAAAAGGAGATCTTTGAGTAGAAGAGTGCTTAGCACGGTTGTAAGCATGTTGCATATAACACAAAAGTTCATCTCAAAGCTTGGGATGCTTGCTGCAATAACCCCTGAGCAACATGATCACTGTCCTGTTGACCACTTCTGTTTGGCGATCTATTTGTGGATGAAATGTTGTGCTCTTCTTCAATCTGGTGTCCATCAATTCCGACAGACTTGACCAAAACTTCCCAACAAATCGGGAATATTGATCAGATACAATGGAAGTGGGTAACCCAAAATGAGCCCATACATGCTGAAAGAACAACTTCGTTGTTTGTTCAGCTGTAATCTGCTTGTTACAAGGTATTAAAATACACATTTTGCTGAACTTGTCCACAATAACATATAAATAATCATGACCTTTTCTAGATTTTGGCAATCCCCCAACAAAGTCCATGGAAACACTTTCCCAAGGACGAGAAGGAACTGGTGGGATTTCTTGTAGCACACATGGTACACCCTTTAATATATCTAGAAACTGTTTCATGCATTCTTGGCCAATAAAAAAACCTTTGCAACTATGCAATTGTTTTACTTACACCAAAATGACCTGATATTAGAGAAGTATGTGCTTCTTGTATTATGTTAACTCTTTCAATTTGAGGAATACATATCTTTCCCAAATGATATAAGAGTTGGTCCTTAACATGATAATCCAATTCTTTTACTTGTTTTCCCTTACTTAAAGTTGCATATACATCTTTAAAATCTACATCTTGAGCATATTATTCAATGTAGCTTTCATGCATTACTGAGTTATGCTTAAGTACAGTAGATGCATTTATGATTGGTCTTGATAGCATATGTGCAAGCTTATTGTGTATGCCTTTCTTATATTTGATGACAAGATGAAACGCTGTAGAAAACCCATCCACCTATAGTGTCTTGATTGTTGTAATTTGGTTTGTGAGTGCAAATATTGAAGTGGTTGATGATCTGTATGTATAATTGTTTCTTTGCCCATTAGGTAATGTTTCCACTTTTTCACACTCTGTACTAATGCATACAATTCTTTATCACATGTGGGATAATTAACTACTGCAGAAGTAAATGTCTCAGAATGATAACATATGGGTTTACCGTGTTGCATTAACACTGCTCCCATGGCATAGTCACTGGCAGCCGTTTTAATCTCAAATGGTCGTTGAAGATCTGGCAGTGCTAGTACTAGTGTTGTACTAATTTTTTCTTTCAGGGTGTTGAAGGCTTTCTGTTGTTTTCCTCCCCACTGAAACACCTTGTTCAATCTTGTTAAAGCATGTAAGGGAGCCACAATCAAGGAAAAGTTAGCAATAAACTTTCTCCAATATGGTGCTGCTCCTAGGAAACTCCTAACTTTTGTTGCAAATTTGGGTTTAGGCCAGTTCACAATGAATTCAACCTTAGAGGGATCTATCTTCAATTCACCACCCCCTACAGTGTGACCCAAATAATTTAAAGATGTTTCTCCAAATTCACATTTTGATAACTTCACATAGATATTTTCTCTTTTCAAAACATCTAAAGTCTTCTTTACATGCTTCAAATGTTCTTCCCATGTTTTACTGAAAACAAGAATGTCATCTAAATATACAATTACAAAATCATCAATAAAAGGTCAGAGTACATCATTCATAACTCTCATGAAAGTGGCAGGAGCATAAGTTAAGCCAAAAGGCATAACCAGCGATTCATACAGCCCTTGATTTGTTTTAAAAGAAGTCTTCCATGCATCTTGTTCTACAACTCTGACCTGATGATAGCCACTATGCAAGTCCAACTTGGAAAAATAAACTACTTCTTTCAACTGATCTAATAGATCATCAATGCGAGGAAGAGGATAACAATTCTTGATCGTTATTTTATTCAGTGCTCTATAATCAATGCACATCCTCCACGAACCATCTTTCTTTCTCACCAACACGATTGGAGATCCGCATGGTGATGTGCTTGGTCTTATGAACCCTTTATCAAGAAGCACATATACCTGCTTCTTGATATCTGCATTCTCTAAAGCAGATAACCTATACATTCTGATGTTAGGCAATGGAGCATCTTGCTGCAAATGAATATCATGTACTATTTACCTTTTGGGTGGCAGACCTTTAGGTTCTTGAAATAGGATATCATATTCTGAAACAACTTTAACTAAATCATAAATTTCTGTTTAGCATCACAACCTCAAATACATTGGTTTTATCAGGGTTCTTTTCCTTTACAACCATTAGTAAAAATTGCTTGCATGAATTTACAATTCTTTTCATCTGCCCTTATTTTATGAGAGAGTAGTTATTTTTGAGTTTATGAGCTCTTACAATATATTCTATTCCATCTTTAATGAGTTGATACTTATTTTCAGCTCTATAGAAAATGGCTTTTCTATCATACAAGTAAGGACTTCCTAAAACAATACCACATATATCCAAGGGAACTATATCTAACTTAACCTCATCTACAAATGTTGACCCAATAGCAAACCTAAGTTTACATTGTCTAGTCACTTGTAGCTTTGCTTTATCACATACCCAACCTAATGGATATGGCTTCTTGTGAGGTGTTGTTAGTAAGCCCAACTTCTTTACAATTGTTTCAGAAATCAAGTTTACTTGTGAACCACTATCAAATAAAGTATCAATCTTTTGGTGCTTGGAAATAACTCTAATATGAAAAATCTCATGCCTTTTCCTCTCATTATCTTCATTATCAATAGATTGTGCAAAGTTACTTGTAGATGCTTCATAATTTTTACCTTTTATATTGATGGCTGTGATTATTGTTTCATCCCCTAAGTCTAACCCAAAGTCTTTCTGAATAGTAGCAACAATCTTCTTCTTCTTACTGCTGAACTTCTTAGGTTTGAGCTCTGGATGCAAAGACCAACCGTGTTCGTCATTGTGTCCTGTTGAAGGCCCCAAAAATCGGGTCAACAACAAGGGGGATACCCACCCGGTCTGGACCTTGGTTGGCAGCTCCTTATCCGTTTTTTATAGCGGGTCCGACTGGGGATATGAGACTAGTTTCCCAATTCAGTGTGTGTGTGTGAGAAAGATGGGTATTTCTGTTCTAAATGGAATACTTCTATCCTAATTCTAATCTAATGCTATGCTATTGTATTCTAATAAATAGAAAAACATCGAAATTTATGCTAACCCGGGTGTTTGATCTTTCTTCTATGCGATCTAAAAAGATTTCAAACAATAACTGGTAATAAAGATCATTCAACTATCATAAGAAAATAATTCGATAAAGATGAACTACTTCGTATAAGAAGTTAGACGAAACAGTTGCGAAAACGTATCGCATAAATAAGCTATTCATACACTAAACATAAAAAATAGTTATCACCGTACAAAAGTGCCAAATGATAACTCAGACATCCATGTTGTAATATATAAACAACTGAAAACTAAATATCACTTTAACACATAAGCAGAAATGGTTAAGAGATAAAAGTACTATTTATAACTAGTCTTACTCATGAGCTTCAAGCGACAATTGATTTATCTCTCGATTTAACATCCACTAAGAGTACAGAAGTGCAACATCAGTAGCAGATATCAAATGTAAATATCAAATAAACCCTGTTCCATTCATTCACCAAAACCTCCTCTGAGGGTGTAAA
Organism: Pinus taeda; assembly: GCA_000404065.3. Lineage (NCBI taxonomy): Eukaryota > Viridiplantae > Streptophyta > Pinopsida > Pinales > Pinaceae > Pinus > Pinus taeda. The sequence goes on along the minus strand of APFE031136448.1, from coordinate 144,367 downwards.
AGTGCATGTTCTGAGGACAAGTTTTTGAAAAATTTCTGGACCCTTCTCTAAATGTATGAGAAGGGTTTAAATACTATTAACTAAATAACTTATTTACAGAAATTGAGGATTCGGTTTAAATGACCACCCTCTTTCTAAGAAAAAATATTTCTAAAATTAAATCTACTATCTAACTATTTCTAAATCTACTCCTTAATGTCGCAAGCATTCAATATTTTCTTGAGTGGAGTCGGCTGACTATCTTCCGTCTTTGGTTGAGTCAAGCAAACATAATCGGCAAGAGCTGGCATTATCTTCTCAGTAAAATTGATGGTATACTTGAGAACCATCCAATGACTATGTGACATTACCATGTATACCTGGTAAAAATCTCATTTCAACTTGGTTAACCCTTGGACTGCTTCTGCTTTTCCTTCAATCTTCTGTTTCCAGTTTGTTTCTATCGCTGCTCTCTTGCAATTGTCGAGGCGTTCAGGTGACTGAGTAACTAGGAGCCTCCCTTTTCGAGCAAGTTTTCTTAGTGAGGCGCGATTCAGAAACTGACTTTGTTTCTTGATCTGGGCTTCCCTGATGCGTTTATTGCCTCTTGCGCCTTTTTCTCTCATCTGGTATAAAGCTCAAAATTTGTAAAAATAGTGATTCTGTGAGCTCTTGACCCTGAGAATTAAACTGTCCGTTTCTGGTATCAGCATCGTTCAGTACCCATTCAACCATGGTTGTATATGAGAAATCTGTGATAGATACCTCAGAAGAGTTCTACGACTCTTTTTATTCATTAAGTGGATTAGGTGTGCCTTCTGAAATGTACATTGGAGCGTTGTCTTTCCTCCTCATAGTTTTCTGTATACTACCCTGTATAACACTTCGTCCTTCTTTCTTGCAGTTTACATTGAGGTGGAAGTAATGATAAAAGATAATGATAGGAAAAATTTTAAATGCCAAAGATATGCAAAACATGTCACCTTACGTGAGCTAGTTCTTCGAAAAACACAACACCATACTTCATTAAGAACTGGAAATAAATCATTAATTCGCATTAAATTACATGACCAACTCTTGGCTGAAAATGTTTTCTCGAATAATGAGCCAGAACCAACTGCGGTGGAGGGGTCCTGTGATTTTGCTTTGCGATATTGTAGATCGTTGTATCGCATTATCGCAACATCATCGTGCTGTTTTTTATCGCAAGGTCATAGTATCGCAACATCGCAACTTTGTAGTATCGCAGTATCGCAATATCACAGTATCATGTAATCGTTATAATCCTTATGTGTGATTCATGTGATTTTTGCGATGCACGATATGCGATATCGCATATCGATGATTTTAGAGTTTTTTAATGTGAGTGCTTCTTTAACGTATGCGATGCGATGAAGTTTCACGTCACAATCTCTCGCGTTTTTCATCATTTTAACTCATTAGAAGGTACCCTATCATTCTTTGTGTGATGCGATATCTCTTAAGGAGTGAATTTAATTTTCTTCATTATGAAACTTAGGTTTTTTAGATTCTTCAAGGTATTTTCCTAAGTCCATGATTTTGTAAGTTTCATCTAAAAATAAAATGTAACACTAACTAATTTTTTGATTTTTACTGAGCGTCCCCACTTATTTAGTATTAGCAATAACACTTCATAAGGAGGGGAGTTTTTGGTGGCCACAACAATTGGCGATTCACTTGGAAGAACCAGTTATCTCTATGTTTCTATTGAATTTTTTCACCTTCCAAAACAACTTTTTTTCTTTCAGAAAATTAAACTTTATTATGGAAAGATAAAGTACATTATGCTCTAACCTGTCAATGACATTTTGTTTCAGCTATTTTCAACTTTGATTATTTGCTGCCTCAAGTTAGTTCTTGTGTTTACATCAGTCATTACTTGGTCTGTAAAGATAAAACAAAGTCTTCTCTGTAAACCAGTTTTAAAATATGTGCATTTGTCGTAGGTAGAGCCTCTGCTGCCAGCAGGTGTTCATAGCCTCGACAGGGTTACCTGTTACCCAACAATGATCCTGTATCCTACTTAAAGAAACCTACAACTCTCAAAG
>APFE031136448.1:79847-118815 GCA_000404065.3 Pinus taeda | reverse complement strand
TAGTAGAAGGAAGGCCCAAAGTTTAATCCATGGAGATGGATTCCCAAGGTTGAATAGGAGTAGGCTGAGGAGTATAGAGGCCTTTCTTCTTGATGGTCGGTTTGGTAATGGCACAAGAGATGAAGGATCTAATGTACTTCTCAACATCATGTCATAGGTTTGGCCAATAAAAATTCTTCTGCAGCACTGCCACTATTTTCTCTACCCCAAAATTTCCAGAGACCTGACTGTAATGTAACTCCAAAATCATCTTGGCACGCTAGCTTGATGAAACATAGAGGTGTCCCAAATGGCATAACAATGCATCATGTAGGTAAAAATTTGGAACTTTCTTGCCTTCCAGGAGCGTCTGGTATATGTTGCTAAATTTTGGATCACTCTTGTAAAGATGCATCCACTTTTGGCTTAAGGGGAACCATTTTTTGGCTTAAGGGTTCCTAACCTAGGTTCAAAGTTAGCTACGCCAACCAACAAAACCCTAAATTGCTGGACCTTTTAGTAACAACCTGTGTAGTGCATGCTACAATCTCACCCAAAGCTATATTGGGGGATGAAAGAACTAGGTTTCTACATTCAAAGGTCTTTGTGATGGGTATTTGTTACTTCTAGGGACTTATCCCGACCTTCGCAAACCTTAACCCTTTAAATGAAGAAATCACAATAGCTTACAGAAAAGATAATATAACCCTTTGCGGAACACTTTAAACATTCATAACATCATGTAAACTATCAAATCTACTACCTTCATGCACCAATTAAGTCTTTCTTTAGATAAATGCAGAAAACAGAGTGAATACACATGAATTTCATAAGTAAATATAAAGGTAAAAATACATAATTATTCTCCACAGTAGTCGTTATTAGATATAATCCTTTTGTTATAGACTCTTCTTCCCTGTGCGCGTAGCTACAGGGGCCCGCACACTCAGCTTGCGAACTTACCAATGTCTCTGTACACAGAGCTGTAGGAGCCTTCCCCTTTGCCTAAGTACAAAAAAAAAACTTTTATGCCTCAGACTACTTGCCCATACAATGATATTCAATTATCTATTGCCTCCTATGATTTTCTATGACTCCTTTATATAGTTTCTTCCATTACAATACCATGGTTCGCGAACCATGGGTGGGTCAAAAAACATTCTATCTTCTAACAAACTAAGGGACTAAAGTCCCTTTTGACTCCTATGACCTTCGTACTTCTCTCCCTTAAAATGTGGAAACTTTACATAGATAACAAAATTGATTACAAAATTTACCTCAGGGGACCCTATCCCAATAGGCCCCCAACACAATTTTGTGACTCGTCCTAGAGTCACTCTGTTGGTGGTGCCTCAGTCTTTGCTTGCAGCTTACTAAACTCAATCTTTAAAACTTGAAAGTCTATTGTACCCAACGTAGCAACTCGAGGAACATCCTCGACCAATTTTTCAGTAGTTGGGCCTTCAACGACAAGGCCCATGGTCCTTTGTGTCTGTTGCATCCCTTTTATATTTCTTGGCACTAACAGGGTCAACTGTCTAGCCTCTTCTGCCCACGATTGCATCCTTTAAGAGATTATCACTTCCTTGTGACACAACTCATCAATTTCATTCTGGATGAGCTTTCCTTCTTGTAACCTAGTGAACCTTTGCACTGGTGCTAAGGTTCATGTCGTCAATTGGATTGCATCAAACTATCACTACTTCTCTCTAATGTCGCTCCAATATTTTGCAGCGTTGGATCCTCCTTCAATGAGGTCCATAATTCCATGTCATGTTCAAATATCTCAGTGCAGCCCTTGAATGCATCTTCCAAGGTGGCCATTCCTTCTTTAATAACAGCTCAGCGCTGCTCTCTAACTTCTGGAGGAGTAGTGGGTTGCAGCTTTAATTGTAGCTCTGAAATTTGCAGTTGTAGCTCAAATCTGACTCAACCATTTTAGTCCTTAGACTCTTTGACTACAATAGCTAGCTTTTGAATCTCCTTCACATACGCCATTTCTTTTGGGATCTGGAGCTCTAGAATCTCACTACAGGCATGTGCAATCATTGCTTCTAGTTATTGGCTTTGCATTGTGATGTCCCCCTTTTATTTGAGGGCCTATGCCTTTTCCTTAAAGATTTTTTGGTTATTGATTTTGACTTCGTGATTACCAGTAGCGCACGTTGCTCCCAAATCCTGAGTTCATATGTCACCCCTTGGTGTAGCTCGTGCAGAGTCTAAATGGGAAGTGCAACTAGATTTAGACTCAGGTTCTTCATTTGTAGTAGGTGTGCCTTCTCTTCAGTTGAGTCAATGTGTAGGGATCCTTCTGGAAGTTGAACGATGTAGGGATCCATGGTGATCTTTTCATCCAATACTAACCCACTCACTTGATTTAGGCTCACTTGCTTCATGCTCGCCTATCCCACGCTCGCTTGAATGAGACATGTTTGGGCTTACAAGTCCCGCAAGCCCTGATGTACCTTACTGAGTGATTGTTGGTATTGTGCTTCAAAATGGATCATGAGATCCATCATGCATTGCAATCACATCCCCAATTTCATCCAAGTCCCCCTCTATGAGTACCAAATGCATCACACCCATTTTTTTGTCAGAATTGTGCTTCTTGCACTACCCTATGGAAGTCCTCTTCTTCCTCTTCTTGAGAATGAAGGGGGACCCCAACTCCACACCCCCTTCTTCGTCTGCCTCTATTTCTTACTCCACCTGTGTTCTCTTGGTGTCGGACTCATCGATGTCAATGGTGGCCTAAGACGTAGTGTTTTCCTATGTTGTTTCTTTTTCCTTGGCCATCACTTCATTCTCCTTAAGAGCAGCTTCTTTCTCCTTCACAATAGCTTCTTCCATCTATGCAACCTTTTCTCTAGCGGCAGCTTTCTGGGCCTGTTGGGAGCGGGATCCCCCAAGGACATTTTTGGGGCTAAAAGCCCATGTTTAAGTCAAATTTTTTTAATAATATTGTAAAGACTCCACATTTTGTGGTTGCGGAGAGAGAAGGTGTTATGTTTCACAAAGGGTAGTCCGCCCTTAGTTTTGTAAAGTAAAGTCGACTGTAAGAGATCTACCCATGGTCCACGGACCATGGGATTGTATAAAAAGAGCTAAGCTCTAAGTAGTGAGAGGTATCGAACATGTAAGAGAGTCATATATTTACAGCAAGAAGTCTAAGTCTTGGGTTGTATCGTAGGTAGAGGCTTTGTAGCTGAGTGCGCAGACCCCTGCAGTTGCGTGTGCAAGGCGAACAGAGTCTATAATGCTTGGAAGATATTAATAAAAGGAGTTATTCTACAATTTATATTTATTTGTTCTATTGACGAGTTTGGATACTTTGTGTATGAATTTCCTTTATTATGTTTCTATGATGTGTGAATGAATACAGTTACCTTGAATAATTAAATGCAATTACGAATATCTGATTATGCAATGATAAAATTAAGTATTCGACAAAATAAGAAAATCATTTAGGGTAATTGAGGAATCTGCATGGTGTGCTACCATAACAGCGCAAAAGTACTTGAGCCCTAGGTTAGGGCTACGTGAAGGTTGATCGTATACTTTCACAAGGTATCGAAAGTTGGAATAAAGGGTTTGTCTCACAAGCCCTAGAGCGAGATCACCTACACCAAGGCAGGGATAGAAGAGATCAAACGACATCACAACCATCTCAAGGTGCGAATCTTGGTTCCAGCGTCTACCCATACTGCTTCGGGTGAGGGGTTGATGTCAAAAGGGCTAGTAGTGTAGGGATTTGTTTGGCTAATTAACGCTAAACTTGGGTCAAGCCCCCTCAAGCAAACAAATGTTTCCGTTGTCGGGACCGAAATCTACATAAGAGATGTGTGATGTCGTATCACTAGAATCCAACTAAGAAGGAGATTGGAGACTATTTGGATAGAAAGATCCAAAAATTTGTGGCACAAGAGAGAAAAAACCCACAACTGAAAAAGGAACAGTGGTTGGACCGATACCTGTATACAGAGATCCACGAGATCTTTTTCTGCTCTTTCCCTATTTAGTTATTCAAGTGGATCACGAAGCTAGCAAATAGCTAAAGGTCGAAACTTAACGGTCCTATTGTGTGGACCCCAGAGCTAGTGTGAAGGTTGGAAGCATCAAAGGATAAGATTGCCTGCACTGTCGATCATTAGCTCGATTGTGTCATAGGAGGATTTGTCACTAAATTCACGATCGATACCTCACTTAGCTATAGCAAGGCGGAGTGGTGATTTTTCAAAAGAATGCGAGGTAAGTACATAAAATATTTGAATACTTGGATTAAAATGTTGTTGTGCAAAAAACGAGTTATGTAACTACCTTGATGCTCGGGACTATGCAATGTGGGAAAACTTATAGGAACAAAGGAAAAAACGACATGGAGTATAGCCCCTTGATTTCACCTCTGCGAAGTGACGAAGAAGGGATAGCGAAGGTTTCTCCACAAAGTGCTATTCAGATAATAAGACAAGGATTCCCGCGAATACCACCTCCGTCCATAGCACCACCAACTTCACCACCATCACCATCAATGTCACTTGTACCACCTCCACCTCCACCGTGGTTCAGTATGGCAAATATAGTGAAGTTTACTTTGTTCAAAGGCTTGGGAAATGAGGACCCGGACCAATTATGGTTCGTTGTGTGGATTTTATGGGAAGCTCCAAGTGTTACATATGATCATATAAAGAAGGTGACACTGGTTAGTGCTCTGCAAGATCACGTGCTAACCTGGTATATTAAGTACTCTAATGATAACCCGAATGTTGGAGTAGCAAACATCCAGGAAGCACTAAATAGGGAATTTAGTAGGCCTAAATATGAGGTGCAGTCGATTGTGGGATTGTTACATAGCAATTTGCACCGTCCTTGTTACCCCTCTCCCGCATCTTGTAGGACTCATTCCAGGACCTACGAGAAGTGACATGACCTGCAAACACTTGCATTACATTCCCCTGAACATGAACTTCATTTGCCTTGAAGACATCTCCTGCAAAAAACCCATAAAAATAGCCCTTTTTCCATTGGCGCGATTCCACAGTTTAACACTCGCGCCAATGGGGGAAATCCTCTAAAGAGGGCATGCCAGTTGGCGCTCTATCACAGAGTCACACTCACACCAACCCAAATGAGTGGTGTTTTTTAACAAACCAACAGCGGAAGATTCATCCTAACCAACTCTTGGACTGAATCTATCTTGAATTGGGTGGTTTGGCTTCGAATCTCCATAGAGGGGAAGTGGTTTGCCACCTCTCATGGAAGCTTCTTTAGTGATAAAGCCAATCCCATGAATATTGTGGATGATCCCAACTCCCCCTCCTCCATCTATAAAAGCTTGTCCATTTTCCTTGGCAAGCTAGTTCTAGAGTTCCAGAGATTGAGAATTGTTAAGTTCATGCTGCAAGAAGCCTTCTTCCTTCCCATATAGCTAAATCTAAAGTAAGGAGATTCTTGTCCAAATAACCAAGGAGAGAGAGGCGTGTTCCCTTTCCCAACAAGCTTTGCAAGACATGTGCTATTGATCACCCGGTCAAAGGAGGATTTGACGTCAGAACTATGGTTGTATTCTTCTTTGTTTATCAATAATAGATGACTATCATTATGGTTCCACTCTTATTGTTCTTTGTAATAATGATGAGTTATATCCTTTCTGACTGATATATAATTGCATCTATTGGATTTTGTGCTTGTGTTTGTGTCGTTCTTTGTATGTGCAGGTGTCCATTCACGAAGATCGTGGGGATCATGACCAGCCGGAGCAAAGGAACGGGAGCATCAACTCTTTTACAAGCACTAGCGTTGGGATCCAGGTAGGCCCTCATCATTGGTCTTTAATTTGCAATTAGGAACTTGCGTGATAGCATTGTTTGATTGTTGCTAGACCCATTCTGGGCTAGTAGGGATCACCTCTGTCCATAGAGGGGATTTACCTCCACAACTATTTGGCAACTCCACTGGGGAGTTAGCTTTTTGTCTTGTTGTTTGATTTGTAAACTTTAGACGGAGTCTGAAGTACGGCCAGATAACCTTTGACACGCTATTTCTCTACATTAGCAAAGTAGATCAATGCCACTTCAGTCCATCTCCGGTTTGGTTTACGAACTGAACAGCTTGGAACTTGTCTTGTTTCTTGGTTGTTTCTTAGTTTTTTCTGCTTGGTTAGCCTTCTGGGTTGAGTTCTTGTGCTGCTTCTCATCCCTTGGTGTACCTGGTTACTGTTGGCGTAGCTTTGGCTTGCTTGTTTTTATTTTTGCATAGCAAACTTGACTGGCGCGCTTTTATAGCGTTACAGTCGCGCCAATTGGCACTAGTTGCTCATTGAAAACCCATGCCAATCCCTAAAAGGTGCTAGTTGTAGCCTGACAGTTGCGCCAGGCCTGGGAACTTTTGAAGTTTTCTTGGTTTTGAGCCTCCTGAGCTTGTTTTTTATTCCGGGTACCTTTTTTTTCGACTACTTGAGTGTGTTGGAGTCTTGTTTGATTGACTTTGATCTTTACCCTTTGGGTGTTTGCCTTTTTCCATCGATTTCACATTTCTAGCCCTAGGGCATCTAGTAGCTTTGTGTGTCGAGCCTTCCTCCGGTGTTTTTGGCCTTCTATTGGTCTAGTCGACTCTTTGATTGCTCCCTTGCACTTGTTTGGTGGTTGTTAATCGTTTTATTGTGTTATTTGAGTGACTTGCCTTTTTTTCGCTTGAATTTCACTTTGTTTCGCTTTGAGCCTAGATTACACGGCTCATTGGTGTCTTTGGGACTTTTCTCGTTCTTTGGAGGTTTGCTTTGTGGTTTAGGGATCTGAATGTGCTTGTATTGAGTGGAATTTGTTTGTTATCATTTCTCAAAGTTCATTTAGCGCATTTTTCCATCAACATAAAAGAAAAAATCTCTTTTTCTTTGTATTAGTTAATGAGAATTAGAGCTTTTCATTGATTAGTGATTAGTGATCTTGAAGAAAAGTTTGTTAATTTCCATTAGCTACATTAGAGATATTCTTTGTTGTTTTGTGATCATTTTGTTTGTGTGGAAGTTCTCAAACCCTCTCATAGTTAGCATTCATCGAATGAAATGACATATTTTGGCATATAGTTTGCATTTAGGAAATTTTGAGACATCACATACGATAAGGCCTGAAAACTGAAACCTAATACAAGATCAACTTTAAAATGAACTATATGAATCTAACAACGCATTGGAACATAACACACACATTTTAGAGGTATAGGCTAGAGACGTGCTCCGACGTCGTTAAACCTAGTCACTTTTGTTTCCACTCAAGGTTGGGTGATTCCTCCTTTTGTGACGCAATAGTGGTCTAGTACGGACTTGCGCTCCCATCTACCATCGAGTATATGGGGATACCCCACTAGGTTATCATCCTTTATCCATAGGAAGCCATGTCTGCCGCCTTACAGTCCGTAACGTACCGAACACAGTATTTGGGAAGATTGACTTTCGTACGGAAAGTCCTTGGTTTTCATATGATTGCCAAGGTGTATATGTAGTTTTACGGATTGTCTAGTAAACCTTTTGCCTAGTTCTCTAGAGTAGTCACTTTTGATCCTTTTCGGACTCCATAAAAGAAAAGGCTCATCTGAGCATTTGTCACTTCGGGCTCATTAAACATTCGAAGGCGACTAGAGTCATCTTTTTGTCCATTTCTCGACTCTCTAAAGATGAAAAGGTCAAGTTATGTCCTTATGTCTGCAAATTAAATTACCTGCAATCACATGCCCTGTTAGATTCTATTTGTTGGCCATTTGATTGTGTGTCTTGGCTCTTTTTCAGCCCCGTGTGTGATTTTCAGTTTTTGATGGCAACTTTTCCAAAGTTCACCAACCCTGGAATCCCCTCTAACAGGAATCCTGGTCATTTTCCTCCTTTTGGGAATGTTGGTGCTCCTTACATGACAATGTCATCCCTTCCTGGGTTAACTATTGGGTTACCTGTTTGGTTGTTCTCAACCTCCATGGTCCCTAGTGTCTCAATTACTGGTCAATCCGTTCCTCCACCCGAACAACATCATGTTGATTCAAAGGTGGACCTCTCCCCTTCTTCGCCTGTTTCTATGTCTTCATCTTCTACTTCGCCTGGTGAAAGTGTGGATTCAAGTAACCAGGTGGCTAAGAAGAAGAAGAAGAAGATGAAGAAGAAGAAGTCACCTAAGCGAGAGGATAAAAGTGCAGCTACTGCCCCGAGTACAACTCAAGTCAGAACTCCTTCTTCTCCTCCGCAGAAGGTCAAGTTTCCTTGTAAATTGTGCAAGGATGACCACCTTCTTCGTGATTGTCCTGGCATTCCTAGGATCCTAGAAGTATGGTCTCATGATTCGGCTCGTCCCTCATCATCCTCTGAAGCTCATGGCGATGCTATCCTATCAACTGCCAATGGTAAGAAGAAAGGGAAGATTCGATTCCCCTGTAGGCTATGTGAAGGCAACCATCTCCTTCACCTTTGTCTGCTCATGGATAACGCTTCTGTTGTTTTGGAAAGTCTTACAGCTTCTCACCCCAACTTCTCGTTGGTTATCAAAGGCTCTCTTCGGACCCTCTCCCTGTCAACAAAGAGATTGACTTAGAATCTTCTCTTGTCTATCCTCCTCTTTCCGAACCTAGCTGTGTTAAGCTTGTTCGGGACCAACCATTGGTCAGCGAGAGTGTCAACTTGGGTTCACCGCCTATTGATTACTCTGTTCCAGAAGAGTGCCATGCTCATGTTCTTCTCATCTCGTCAGATTCTCCTATGTTCGAAAACAACTCTCCTATCCCAGTTGATCCTGAGAGTCCTTCTTTGGAGCAGGGGGCAATCATACGATTCCCCCACCAAGTAGTCCAGTCGTTTCCTTCGACTGGAGCATTTGACCGCCTTCCGCCTTCCATCCCATGTGCCTTTCTAAATTATAGTACATGCCTATGATACGGCAGTACCCGGCACTGTCTTGGATGAGGGGGCATCTGTCAGTATTATGCCTTCTACTACTTGGCAAGCTTTGGGCTCCCCACAGCTTGTGCCGGTCGCGTAGAATCTGATGGCCTTTGACGAAGGAACCAGTCAACCATTAGGGATCCTTTCGACGTTCCCTATTACTTTGGGAGGCAAAACCGTCTATATAGACGTACAGGTTACCCAAGGTGCTTTATATTTTAGTCTTCTCCTTGGTCGTGACTATGTTTATGCCATGGGGGCCCTTGTCTCTTTCCTTTTCTGTGTGGTTTTCTTTCCACACGACGGAAGCATCGTGACTAGTGATCAATTATCGTTGTTTAGTCCCTCGGTGCCTCCTGCGCAGTTGTCATCCCCTCTTGATTTTTATCCACCGGTTGTATCTGCCCCACCGCAGGTCAACTACGTGGCTACTTATCCCGTGCCTGTATCCAGTGATACTGTCGTCGTGCATAGTGTCCTGGGGGCATTGGGTCCTGACTTCCAAGATGTTGTCCTTCCATCGGGAGTGACACTCTTGGGAGCAACGAATTCCTGTTCATTATGATGAAGTTCATTTCGGAGCATAGTTCACTTTCCTATGTTAAGCTCCTTAAAAAATGAAAATAGGTCTAGTCGGAGCATGGTTCGCTTTCCTACGTCAAGCTCCTTAAAAAATGAAATTGGGTCTGGTCGAGCATAGTTCCTGATCTTGTGTAAAGCTCATTAAAAAATGAAACAAGGGTTATGAGGATAGTTCTTTTACTGTGTCAACCTCATTAAAAAATGAAACAACTATCTTTCCAAATCAAGTCTTTTGATTAAGATCTCGTAACATACTAGTCGAGTCTTTCCAAGATCTCGAACGTGAACCTTCATTCCATCCACTTTGTTGAATGAAATGAAGCTTGGGGGGCATGTACCTCGTTTTGCGTCATTATGCTAGGGGCATGCGAACTTATAACAAGCATAGTTTTTCGTTTCAAGCTTGTGTAAACATGAAACTGAATCCAAGTAGAGCTCTCCATGGTTCAAGCTTGTGTAAAAATGAACCCATACCCAATGAACATCTCATGATTGTTGTATTTATCTGCTAAATTATGTTAGATGAGCCTTGGTTGTTTTTCATCCCATCGCCACCATCTCTTTGGCCAATCATACGCTTTCACTTGGTTGTTTTTCCTTTCCTGAGGAACCGCAGTGATGAGTGGTTTTATTAGCCAGCCTCTTGACCATTACATGTTTTGAGCAGTTCCACCATTAGCGGAACCAGTTGCTACCCTTTATACCACTTGTTCCTCTACGAAGAGTCACCTTCAAGCTCTTTTCTAACTCATAAAATATGAAAAAATTGCCGAGTATTTTTTCCCTTTTTGACTCGTTAAAGAGAATAAAAATGGAGGTCTACTTTCAGCGCTTTTCCGACTGTTTAAAGATGAAAAGATTGTCGAGTTATTCCTCTTGACTCGTTAAACGTAAATAAGAGGCGGTCGTCTTTAAACTCTTTTCCGACCGTGTAAAGATGAAAATATCGCCGGGCCCTTGTTGTTTCGGGCTCATTAACGGTTACGAAGCGACGTGATTTCGATTGTTTTTTTACTTTTTCAAGTCGAAGTCACTAATCATGAAAAGTACTCCTCGATCGTAATGGTCAGGCAGTTCTTTCGAGAATTTTTTTATACTTTTTCAAGCTCGAGAGACACAACTTTATGAAAAAGGACACCCCTAGAGTTTACTTTTCTGTTGTCTTTTCAAACTCTCTAAACATGAAAAGACGTCGAGTTCTTCCTCTGTCAGACTTGTTAAAACTTGATGACATTGGATTCCATCGAAATGACATTTTACAAGCATATGCTATCCCCATCAAGCTTGTTAAAAAAAATAACTGGCGTACTCGCCAGAAATCGTGGGGAAAATGGAACCAGAATCATTGTCGTGTCAGCAGTATGTCGCTCTTGAACATGGCACTTGTTTGCATTCGTGTCTGGGTGGAGACATCTCATCTCATTTTTCACTTGCCTTCGTGGGTTTGGGTGATCTTGTTTGACCTCTCATCTTCTCTTTGCCTTGTCACCATGACCTCTAATCATTTGATGTCAAATACTGCCAAGTCCACTGTCGTGCCGCTGATATGTTCAAGATAAGTTGACCTCTGTGAAATAATCAACCTCCCTCTGATAACTCATATCATCCTGATTCACAAAAAACATTACCTTCCTCTATCTCATGTCGATGATGTGGGAAACACTATGGCCCACCTTCGATCGAGGTCGCTTCCTATCGACTTCAGCTCATTATCTAGGAAGTCGACCTAGAGACTCCCTTCAGGTGCCTTCAAGCCTGTATGCCTCAATGGCAGGTTCTTCGTGTTCGACGTGAGGTTTTCATCATGGGCCTCGAATCGAATGATTCTACGGGTGTTCGACGCCGGCTCACTAATTCGCATGCCGTAGATTGTACCTATAGTACCTTAAGGGCCATTGTCATTATTGGTGGTTCCTCTCGCGTCCGTTAACAATTTTCATCATTCACTGGTAATCAGACGATGTTCCTACATGTTCGACTTCGACTCCCATATTCGCATGCTTGAACTTATACTTTGTTAAGGTCGAGATGGAGCGCAAGACCCTGGATTTTGTCTGTTGAGATCCACGTTTCGATTTTGTGGATTATTATGATTATTACATGACTCATTCATTGGATGGCTGTGACCATGCCTGAGTCTATTTATCGATCCACACTGGATGGCTGCATCCATACCTTGGATCTAGATTCTTATGTACTCTGCTATGGATGGCTGCGCCCATACCACATATATCATGTACTTGAGATATCAGTTGTACTTCTCCACGCAGGTTTTCCAGCGGTAGTGTTTTCGGTTGGACATGTTCTTGTAAAGCATTTCACCCCTCTCTCTCTCTCGAGCCTCATGCTTTAGGGGGCATCTGTTACATAGCAATTTGTCACCGTCCCTATTACCCCTCTCCCACATCTTGGAGGACTCATTTCGGGACCTACGAGAAGTGACATGACCTGCAAACACTTGCATTACATTCCCCTAAACATGAACTTCGTTTTCCCTAAAGACATCTCCTGCAAAAAACCCATAAAAATAACCCTTTTTTCCATTGGTGCGGTTCCACAGTGTAACACTTGCGCCAATGGGGGAAATCCTCCAAAGAGGGCGTGCCAGTTGGCGCTCTGTCACAAATTTTCACTCGCACCAACCCAAATGAGTGGTGTTTTTTAACAAACCAACAGCAGAAGATTCATCCTAACCAACTCCTGGACTGAATCTATCTTGAGTTGGGTGGTTTGGCTTCGAATCTCCATAGAGGGGAAGTGGTTTGCCACCTCTCATGGAAGCTTCTTTAGTGATAAATCCAATCCCATGAATATTGTGGATGATCCCAACTCCCCCTCCTCCATCTATAAAAGCTTGTCCATTTTCCTTGGCAAGCTAGTTCCAGAGTTCCAGAGATTGAGAATTGTCAAGTTCATGCTACAAGAAGCCTTCTTCATTCCCATAAGGCTAAATCTAAAGTAAGGAGATTCTTGTCCAAATAACCAAAGAGAGAGAGGCTTGTTCCCTTTCCCAACAAGCTTTGCAAGACATGTGCTGCTAATCACCCAGCCAAAGGAGGATTTGACGTCAGAACTATGGTTGTATTCTTCTTTTTTTATCAATAATAGACGACTATCATTATGGTTCCACTCTTATTGTTCTTTGTAATAATGATGAGTTATATCCTTTCTGACTGATATATAGTTGCATCTATTGGATTTTATGCTTGTGTTTGTGTCGTTCTTTGTATGTGTAGGTGTCCATTCACGGAGATCGTGGGGATTGTGACCAACCAGAGCAAAGGAACGGGAGAATCAACTCTTCTACAAGCACTAGCGTTGGAATCCAGGTAGGCCCTCATCATTAGTCTTTAATTTGCGATTAGGAACTTGCATGATAGTGTTGTTTGATTATTGCTAGACCCATTCTGGGCTAGTAGGGATCGCCTCTATTTGCAGAGGGGATTTACCTCCACACAGGGATTCAAAGAGATCGTGATGCAACCAGATGAGATGCCTTGGGAACTAAATCAGAGGCTGAAATGTACAATCCACGAAGCCAACATGAATTTGATAGATGGGCAGCATTGCGAGTGGTTTGTGGCTTCACTACTACCACACTTAAGGAGTGCGTTGTCGCAGCAAAGGATAACAACTTAGGAAGAGGCCTTGGAGATTTCCATGAGACTACATGAGACTCTAATGCAAGATCCTAATCTAGGAGTTCAGCAGATCCATGCGTAGCTAAAGAATCTGTGCCTTTGAGATGCAAAGTCTAAAATAGGATAGGATGGTTCGACCAGAGGTATGCAAGGAGGTATGGTGCTTGAAATGCAAGAGTTAGGGTCATGACAAAGACCATTGTCCAGTCTTTGAAAATTACATTGCAGGAGGAGGACGATGCCTTTAAGGCTAGAAGCTCAAGCAGGACCTAGCACGGTCCATGCATTATGGTGCGCTATCTGTCAGATAGCTTGAAATCATGTCATGGATAACTGTCACTTGCTACAGAAGTATGTACAAGCACCGCAACAGTTGTTCTACAACTTTTGTAGGTCAGTAGGACATGATGAGTGTACTTGCAGGAGCTATGAATTGATGATGGATAGAACTCCCGCTTATAGGGTTCAAGCAAAAATGTGGCCCCTTGACTAGAATGTAGGGATGGCGTGGATAAGATTTTAGGGGTGCAAACAAGGCCGAGGTGGAGGAGGACCTGGTAGAGGTCGAGGATAGTTGATTTGCTACAATTGCGAAGAACTAAGACACTATGCCCATGATTTCACTAATCCAACGTGACTGTCATGCAAGTATTGCACGCTGTTTGATCATGAAAAAGAAGAATGTCCTACGCTGATAGCTAGGATACGTGACAAAGGGGTGCTACCACCTCCTCCAACTCAGAATAGCATATGATGAGGTCTAAGCCATGTGAGGAAGACCCAAATGTACATATAGTGCTCAGGAGTGGAATCATGATAGGAGATGATAAGGGAAAATTGCCAGAAGATAGTACATGGGTTTGCAAAGCCCTCGCAAAAGAGGATGAGTTTGATTTGGAGTGCGCTCGTGAAGCCTTCATGAAAGCTAACAAGAGCTTCGTTGAGGCCTCCACCTCAGGCAGAAAGGATAAGCCTGAGCTGGAGATGGAAACCTCTATGCTCACACATTCCTAGAAACTTGTATGAAGTTACTGCATGAAAACAAGGCTATGAAAGGGTTATAGGAACTCATCAATAGATGTGCTAGAACTGCACTAGGTGAGCTGCACATAGTATGAACTATTGGCAAGCATAAAACGAGGACATGATAGGAGATGAGACTGACCGCACAAATTGGAGAGTATAAAATGGATCAGGTCATTTTGGACTTAGGTTTAGATGCCAATGTCATACCAAAGCAGACTTGGGAGTGAATGGGGAGACTTGCATTGCAATGGTCTCCGATTCAGCTAAGGATGGAAAATCAGCAGAAAATCATCCCCATGGGGTGGCTGCAAGGGGTGACCATGGATATTGAGGGAGCGAGCACGCTCGCTAATTTTGAAGAAATAGAGATAGTGGATGACAACAATTCCTACCATGCACTCCTAGGAATTGACTGGGCTACTGATATGAACGGGTTAATCAAACTGAAGAAGCGAAAGATAATATTTGAGAAGAAATCATTGCGTGTAATAGTACCCCTCGATCTTGCTGAAGGATCGCGCTATACTGAACCTATCCATGATTATGAGAGTGATGATGACCTAGACAGTATCTATAAGATAATAGCGTGAGACCAATATTGGGTGAATCCCACCGTGGATGGATGGATTACATGGGATCATGAGAGTTCCTGCACTTCAGACTCCGACAAAGAAATAGAATGCTGGAAAAATCGATTACATGAAGTAACTATGCTGACTTGCAACATGATGACCCGGTCGCTGCATTGTGTGTCGTCAGAGGTAAGAAATATTCCTATTTATGATGGTATGAATGAGGTAGATATCTTTTTGGATGCATTTGAAAGGTAGGTACCATAAAAGAAGGGATTCGAGTCCTTAGACTGGGCACTGCACGCTACGCCTGCAAGATGGTGGGGTACGTTGATTAGGAGCTGAGGACCAAGTGTCGTAAAATGGTCAAAAATGAAAGTGCTTAGAACTAGCTCGAACCTGAACGACCGGATAGAGCTCATTCTCTTGATTCCAACGCCGCAAACGGTTCGAAAAACAGTTGTTGTATGAGAAAGTTATGCCAAAAACAAAATCGCCCAATAACCCTTAATCTTTCAATATTTTTCAAAAAAAAATATTAAAAAAAAGAATATTCCGTTTGGGCAGCCAATCACAGGTTGCCACGTGGTAGGCTCAGAGGCTTCCATGTGGCCCAACGTGACGTTAGCATATATGCGCCCATATATGCTGACATCACCTTGGGCCATGTGGCAGCCTCTGGGCTTGCCACGTGGCAACTTGTGATTGGCTGCCCAAATGGAATATTCCAAAGAATATTCTACAAAATATTCCTTTTTAATATTTTTTTTTGAAAAATATTAAAAAATTAAGGGTTATTGGGTGATTTTGTTTTTGGCATAACTTTCTCATACGACGACCATTTTTCGAACCGTTTACGGTGCCGGAATCAGGAGGACGAGATCTATCCGGTCATTCAGGTTCGAGCCAATTCTGAGCACTTTCATTTTTGACCATTTTACGACACTTGGTCCTGAGCTCCTGATCACACCTCCCAAATGAGAAGGCTTTTGGTCCCCAAAAGCTTACTGAATCTCTGAACTGAACTGTACAGCACTTGAGGAACAGAAATATCCTCTTCCGTTCCGCCAAAAGAGCATACTAATGCCAAAATGTCCTGCCTTTCCAACTGTCACCATGGAAACTTTTCGCTGCATAAGCCAAGCACTTTTCGAATCCCGACCAAGTTTGTTCGCCAGACAAACTGAAAATTTGCAGAAACCAGCAATGATATTTGCTGATATATGAGCTGAAATATTCCTCTGACATGTGAGCTTGCCAACTATCATGATGCCCATCCATGGCACCTTCGCTCCAGAAGAAGAGCTGCCTCCCAAATGAGAAGGCTTTTACAAAGATGAAACACTTCATCAGTTCTCCTCTTTACAATCCTGGAGATCAAATTAACTTTTTCCAAGTCAATATTACATTACATGCATGGTTAAAAACAAAGTAATCAACCCTTCAAGTTAATCACACATACATGTTTAAAATACAAGGAAATCATCATGATCCCTAAGCTCATGCATATCATTCTCATGCATGCAGTTTATATTTCAACTTTCTCTTAAGTACAATCAAAAGTACAATATCCTCGATCACATGTACATGTACTTTCAAAGCTGAAATGAATATAACTTTCGCTATGATAAAGTGAGTCTCATACACAGCTTTTCCATCGCACAACTTGCATTCCCTTAACAAAGAAATGCATTCAATCAAAAGACATGCAACTTTAATTGGATAAGAATTCTAATCATTTCTTACCAATCCATTTCAAAGGTGCTTCCTTTAACCGCACATCGATATCAACATGTGTATCATCCTGACACATATCAATGATGGAAACTTCCTTCCCATTCTTGCCATACTCTTTCTCCCATTTCTTCAACTTTAGTGGAAGCATTGTTGGATTCAGAGTCCAGCACCTTTCAGCAGTATGTCCTTGCTTATGGTAGTAGGTGCAAAACATGTGCATCCTCTTGACAGCATGATTTGCCTTGTCCAATGGAACTTTGACTTCTTGCTTCCTTACCTTCAAAAGTTTCCTGTATGTGGCCATTCTCTTCCAACATCTAGAAACATTATGGTTATCGAAACCACAAAAGGAACATGCAATTCTTTTCCCATATCTATGTGGAAATTTACCATGCTTTACATAATCAAAGGAAATATGATTGAAATTAGATTTATACCTTTCTATTTCACCTTCATTACCTTCATGAGGAGGTGAATCAAATGAAGAAGAAAATCCTTTTGGAACACCATCAATCCCTTCAATGGTTTTAGAGATTTCACAATTCTCTTGTTCAAGTGCATACTTATGCACACCTTCTTCTTGCAAGGTATGTTTCAAACTATTGCATCCCCCAAGAATACAATCTTTACCAACTTGAGGTAGGGAACTTGAAATGAAACTCCTTCTAGTAATTGTTTCAATTGCCTTCATGGCTACTTTGGAACTTTCTCCATAAGATTGTCCATAGCCAAGACCCAAATTCTTAGGCCTTACCTCAACCATTATTGGCTCCACTATACCCTGTGCATGTTTGCCCAATCCTTTTCCTTCATATCCCATTTTGGACATCAACTTGGACCCTATGCCTCTAGTATGTTTCTCAAAAGAAGCAACACACTTTTCAATTGAGGAAATTGAAGACAAGTTTGAATGATTTACTTCATCCTCATGCATTTTCTTGGACAAAGCTTCTTGAGCTTGAAGGAGTTGTTTCTCCATGTCATGCAGTCTTTGGAGAATTATTTCCTTCTCATCCTTCATAGCCAACAATTGTGCATGAAGCTTAACGCTTTCTCTTTGATCCTCAATGAGAATCTGCACCATGTCCTTCACCTTAATGAACTCATTCTTCATGTCATCATTGAAGAATTTTGTGAAGGAGGAACCTTCACTTGTGGAAGAAGTTGACATTATGTAAATGGTCAATTACAAAAGAAACTTCCAAATAAGAGTTCTCAAAGCTTTCAATCAAATGACAAGCTTTAACCAAATGTCAAACAAAAAACCCCTTCTTATTCAAGCAACCATTTGCAACAAATAAAACAATCAATCTCTTACACTACTTTAACACCTTTTGCACAAACAAATGCTCAACCCGAGCTCTGATACCATCTGATCTGAAAATGGAATGTACTTGTTTATGGGTGCAAGGTATCCATTTTCCATAATTTCAAATGTGAGTTATACACTCCCAGTGACCTCTAAAAAGGTGAAAACTTCTTATTTCTTATACAAAGATAGACTGTAGGGGCATTCACCGGACATGTCACCTCTAAAGAGAGAATGAGTTCCAGAGGCTACCTGGCCCTCTACAGGCTCTGCCTAAAGAAATAACGAAGTAAACACTTAGAAGTCTTTGACATACACATACTTGAAGTTTGATGTCTTGCGAAATAAGACAAATAACTTTTTGCAGTTGAATAGGTGATTATGTGTGTATGCAAGTTATATATATTTGTTGTTTAACACTTTATATTATTTTTGTTTAGCATAGCACTGAAATGGCCCTATTGGCCTTGAAAGCTTCCCCGAAGCTAAACAGTGAGAAGAATGCCTCAACAGCAAAAACGAGATGTAGAAATTCGTTTTTTTTTTTTGCATCTGTGGTTGATTTATTTTGCAGAACAAATTTGTTTTAGTGTGTTAAACAGTAAAAGGAAAAATTTTTGCTATACTTAAATGGGTCATGAACAGCTGAAAATTTCATTTGTTTTTTTACTGCAAGACATGGACATCTTTTAAACATGTATATTCCTGAATCGAAAACCTTGCAAACCATTTACAAGTAGTTTCAAATTCAAATCAAGATGGTATCAGAGCTCGGGTTGAGCATTTGTTTGTGCAAAAGGTGTTAAAGCAGTGTAAGAGATTGACTGTTTTATTTGTTGCAAATGGTTGCTTGAATAAGAAGGGGTTTTTTGTTTGACATTTGGTTAAAGCTTTTCATTTGATTGAAAGCTTTGAGAACTCTTATTTGGAAGTTTCTTTTGTTTAATTGACCATTTACATAATGTCAACTTCTTCCACAAGTGAAGGTTCCTCCACAAAATTTTTCAATGATGACATGAAGAATGAGTTCATTAAGGTGAAGGACACGGTGCAGATTCTCATTGAGGATAAAAGAGAAAGTGTTAAGCTTCATGCACAATTGTTGGCTATGAAGGATGAGAAGAAAATAATTCTCCAAAGACTGCATGACATGGAGAAACGACTCCTTCAAGCTCAAGAAGCTTTGTCCAAGAAAATGCATGAGGATGAGGTAAATCATTCAAACTTGTCTTCAATTTCCTCAATTGAAAAGTGTGTTGGTTCTTTTGAGAAACATACAAGAGGCATAGGGTCCAAGTTGATGTCCAAAATGGGATATGAAGGAAAAGGATTGGGCAAACATGCACAGGGTATAGTTGAGCCAATAATGGTTGAGGTAAGGCCTAAGAATTTGGGTCTTGGCTATGGACAATCTTATGGAGAGAGTTCCAAAGTAGCCATGAAGGCAATTGAAACAGTTCCTAGAAGGAGTTTCATTTCAAGTTCCCCTACCTCAAGTTGGTAAAGATTGTATTCTTGGGGAATGCAATAGTTTGAAACATACCTTGCAAGAAGAAGGTGTGCATAAGCATGCACTTGAACAAGAGAATTGTGAAAGTTATAAAACCATTGAAGGGATTGATGGTGTTCCAAAAGGAGTTTCTTCTTCATTTGATTCACCTCCTCATGAAGGTAATGAAGGTGAAATAGAAGGGTATAAATATGATTTCAATCATATTTCCTCTGATCATGTAAAGCATGGTAAATTTCCACATAGATATGGGAAAAGAATTCCATGTTCCTTTCGTGGTTTGGATAACCATAATGTTTCTAGATGTTGGAAGAGAATGGCCACATACAAGAAAATTTTGAAGGAAAGGAAGAAAGAAGCCAAAGGTCCATTAGACAAGACAAATCATGCTATCAAGAGGATGCACATTTGTTGCACCTACTACCATAAGCAAGGACATACTCCTGAAAGGTCTTGCACTCTGAATCCAACAATGCTTCCACGAAAGTTGAAGAAATGGGAGAAAGAGTATGGCAAGAATGAGAAAGAAGTTTCCATCATTGATATGTGTCAGGATGATACACATGTTGATATCGATGTGCAGTTAAAGGAAGCGCCTTTGAAATGGATTGGTAAGAAATGGTTAGAATTCTTATCCAATTAAAGTTGCATGTCTTTTGATTGAATGCATTTCTTTGTTAAGGGAATGCAAGTTGTGCGATGGAAAAGCTGAGTATGAGACTCACTCTATCATAGTGAAAGTTATATTCATTTCAGCTTTCAAAGTGCATGTACATGTGATCGAGGATATTGTACTTTTTATTGTACTTAAGAGAAATTTGAAAGATAAACTGCATGCATGAGAATATTTTTGAATAACCCTTAATTTTTTAATATTTTCCAAAAAAAATATTAAAAAAAGAATATTTCGTAGAATATTCTTTGGAATATTCCATTTGGGAAGCCAATCACAGGTTGCCATGTGGTAGGCCCGGAGGCCTCCACGTGGCCCAAGGTGATGTCAGCATATATGGGCGCACTTATTTAAAAGTTTGGTCAAGCGTGGTTTGAACCCGCGACCTGTCGGGAGCAAAGGCAACATTTTACCGTTGTGCCAAAGGCATGAGTCATGTGATATGAGCAGCAAAAACTTTATATAAAGTTTGAGCGTGGTTTGAGTGGGGCCCGAAGGGAGCCAGCCCCTAATGGCCAGCTCCCTATACACGTGACCTCACGCCATCGACCATGTGCCAAACTCCTCAACTGTCGGGGTAAACAGTTACCGTTTTCTCTACGTGGTCACATCCGCGAAGTTAGCCAG
Organism: Pinus taeda; assembly: GCA_000404065.3. Lineage (NCBI taxonomy): Eukaryota > Viridiplantae > Streptophyta > Pinopsida > Pinales > Pinaceae > Pinus > Pinus taeda. The sequence continues at coordinate 98,242 of APFE031136448.1, read as the reverse complement.
CGGTTATGGCAAATTTAGCGGATCTGTTGGCGGTGGCGCCAAATTTGGCAGCCGCCCCATATTTAGCCGGGTTATCTGGTAGTTAGCCAATTTTAATTGGAGTTTTCAAGGGCAACTGGCAGTTGGGAGTAAATGGCCATAAATTTTAGGAAAGTCTGTTTTGGACAAAAAAAAAATTGATTTTGGGTCTCTTCGACCTTCTTAAGCCATTGGCACAGGTTTCACAGTCATTTGAGGTCATTTGCAAGTGTTTTAGCTTCATGGAAGTTCCAGGAGCCACTAGGGCCAAATCAGTTTGGGAGTTGCATTGGGAATTGTGCAACCAGTGAATGTGGATCGAAGGTCATTCCTGAAGGTTTTTAGCATTCTGAATCCATTTCTACAGCTCATTTTTCCTGTTGAGGCATCCTTCTCACTATTTAGCTTCAGGGAAGCTTTCAGGGCCATTTCAGTGCTTGAGCTGTTTGGGGGCTATGTTCATCCATTTTTGGTGATTCAAAAGCCTATGTCTGCTATTTTGACCTTCTGAGTCTAATGGCAGAGATTTTAGAACCAATTTAGATCATATTCACCTCGAAATTCTCCATGCAAGTTTAAAGAGCCATCAGGGCCAATTGGGGAAAGTACTATATAAGGTACAATTTCACTGTTTAGTGCTTGGGAAAGAGCATGTTTAGCTAATTCCTATCTTCTGATTCTGTATTTACAGTCAGATTAGTCTTTCGAGACATTCATATTCTTGTATTAGCCTTTGTAGCATTTTTAATACAAGAGGACAAGCCTAGTTGGAGAGGCTTGGTCCAGCAGATGTAGCCCAGAAGAGGTGAACTACTTTATCATTTTGATGTCTTTATTTGCTGAAGATGACATGCTAAACAAAACTGATATAAAGTGTTAAACAACAAATATACATAACTTGCATGCACACATAATCACCTATTAAGCTGCAAAAAGTTATTTGTCTTATTCCGCAAGACATCAAACTTCAAGTATGTGTATGTCAAAGACTTCTAAGTGTTTACTTCGTTATTTCTTTAGGCAGAGCCTGTAGAGGGCCATGTAGCGTCTGGAACTCATCCTCTCTTTAGAGGTGAGAGGCCATTTCAATGCTTGAGCTGTTTGGGGGCTATGTTCATCCATTTTTGGTGATTCAAAAGCCTATGTCTGCTATTTCTGACCTTCTGAGTCTAATGGCAGAGGTTTCAGAACCAATTGAGGTCATCTTCACCTCGAAATTCTCCATGCAAGTTTAAAGATCCATCAGGGCCAATTGGGGAAAGTACTATATAAGGTACAATTTCACTATTTAGTGCTTGGGAAAGAGCATGTTTAGCTAATTCCTATCTTTTGATTATGTATTTACAGTCAGATCAGATGGTATCAGAGCTCGGGTTGAGCATTTGTTTGTGCAAAAGGTGTTAAAGCAGTGTAAGAGATTGACTATTTTATTTGTTGCAAATGGTTGCTTGAATAAGAAGGGGTTTTTTGTTTGACATTTGTTTAAAGCCTGTCATTTGATTGAAATCTTTGAGAACTCTTATTTGGAAGTTTCTTTTGTTTAATTGACCATTTACATAATTTCAACTTCTTCACGAGTGAAGGTTCCTCCTTCAAAAAATTCTTCAATGATGACATGAAAAATGAGTTCATTAAGGTGAAGGACATGGTGCAGATTCTCATTGAGGATCAAAGAGAAAGTGTTAAGCTTCATGCACAATTGTGGTATGAAGGATGAGAAGGAAATATTCTTCCAAAGACTGCATGACTGGAAAAACTCCTTCAGCTCAAGAAGCTTTTTCCAAGAAAATTGCGTTGAGGATGAGGTAAATCATTCAAACTTGTCTTCAATTTCCTCAATTGAAAAGTGTGTTGGTTCTTTTGAGAAACATACCAGAGGCATAGGGTCCAAGTTGATGTCCAAAATGGGATATGAAGGAAAAGGATTGGGCAAACATGCACATGCTATATTTGAGCCAATAATGGTTGAGGTAAGGCCTAAGAAGTTGGGTCTTGGATATGGACAATCTTATGGAGAAAGTTCCAAAGTAGCCATGAAGGAAATTGAAACAGTTCCTAGAAGGAGTTTCATTTCAAGTTCCCTACCTCAAGTTGGTAAAGATTGTATTCTTGGGGAATGCAGTAGTTTGAAACATACCTTGCAAGAAGAAGGTGTGCATAAGCATACACTTGAACAATAGAATTGTGAAAGCTCTAAAATCATTGAAGGGATTGATGGTGTTCCAAAAGGAGTTTCTGCTTCATTTGATTCACCTCCTCATGAAGGTAATGAAGGTGAAATAGAAAGGTATAAATCTGATTTCAATCATATTTCATTTGATCATGTAAAGCATGGTAAATTTCCACATAGATATGGGAAAAGAATTGCATGTTCCTTTTGTGGTTTGGATAACCATAATGTTTCTAGATGTTGGAAGAGAATGGCCACATACAGGAAACTTTTGAAGGAAAGGAAGCAAGAAGCCAAAGGTCCATTGGACAAGGAAAATCATGCTGTCAAGAGGATGCACATGTGTTGCACCTACTACCATAAGCAAGGACATACTACTGAAAGGTGTTGGACTCTGAATCCAACAATGCTTCCACAAAAGTTGAAGAAATGGGAGAAAGAGTATGGCAAGGATGGGAAGGAAGTTTCCATCATTGATATGTGTCAGGATGATACACATGTTGATATCGATGTGCAGTTAAAGGAAGCACCTTTGAAATGGATTGGTAAGAAATTGTTAGAATTCTTATCTAATTAAAGTTGCATGTCTTTTGATTGAATGCATTTCTTTGTTAAGGGAATGCAAGTTGCGTGATGGAAAAGCTGAGTATGAGACTCACTCTATCATAGCGAAAGTTATATTCATTTCAGCTTTGAAAGTACATGTACATGCGATCGACGATATTGTACTTTTGATTGTACTTAAGAGAAATTTGAAAGATAAACTGCATGCATGAGAATATTTTTGAATAACCCTTAATTTTTGAATATTTTTCAAAAAACAAAATATTAAAAAAAGAATATTTCATAGAATATTCTTTGGAATATTCCATTTGGGCAGCCAATCACAGGTTTCCACGTGGCAGGCCTGGAGGCCGCCACATGGCCCAAGGCGACGTCAGCATATATGGGTGCATATATTTAAAAGTTTGTCGAGCGTGGTTTGAACCCGCGACCTGCCGGGAGCAAAGGCAACGTTTTACCATTGTGCCAAAGGCATGAGTCATGTGATATGAGCGGCAAAAACTTTATATAAAGTTTGAACGTGGTTTGAGCGGGGCCCGAAGGGAGTGAGCCCTTAAGGGCCAGCTCCCTATACACGTGACCTCACGCCACCGACCATGTGCCAAACTCCTCAACCGTCGGGGTAAACAGTTACCGTTTTCTATACGTGGTCACATGCGCGAGTTAGCCAATGGTTATGGTAGATTTAGCGGATCTATTGGTGGTGGCGCCAAATTTGGCGGCCGCCCCATATTTAGCGGGGTTATCTGGCAGTTAGACAGTTTTAACTGGAGTTTTTCAAGGGCAACTAGCATTTGGGAGTAAATGGCCATAATGTTGGCTAGGAAAGTCCATTTTTGACGAATTGTTTTTTGATTTTGGGTCTCTTTGACCTTCTGAAGCCATTGGCATAGGTTTCACAATCATCTGAGGTCGTTTGCAGGTGTTTTAGCTTCGTGGAAGTTCCAGGAGCCACTAGGGCCAAATCAGTTTGGGAGATGCATTGGGAATTGTTCAGCCAGTGAATGTGGAACGAAGGTCATTACTGAAGGTTTTCAGCATTCTAAATCCATTTCTACAACTTGTTTTTCTTGTTGAGGCATTCTTCTCACTGTTTAGGTTCAGGGAAGCTTTCAGGGCCACTAGGGCCATTTCAGTGCTTGAGCTGTTTGGGGGCTATGTTCATCCATTTTTGGTGATTCAAAAGCCTATGTCTACTATTTTCGACCTTCTGAGTCTAATGGAAGAGGTTTCAGAACCAATTGAGGTCATCTTCACCTCGAAATTCTCCATGAAAGTTTAAAGAGCCATCAGGGCCAATTGGGGAAAGTACTATATAAGGTACAATTTCACTATTTAGTGCTTGGGAAAGAGCATGTTTAGCTAATTCCTATCTTCTGATTCTGTATTTACAGTCAGATCATTCTTTTGAGACATTCATATTCTTGTATTAGCCTTTGTAGAATTTTTAATACAAGAGGACAAGCCTAGTTGGTGAGGCTTGGTCCAGCAGATGTAGCCCAGAAGGGGTAAAATGCTTTATCAGTTTGATGTCTTTATTTGCTGAAGATGACATGCTAAACAAATCTGATATAAAGTGTTAAACAAAAAATATACATAACTTGCATACACACATAATCACCTATTCAGCTGCAAAAAGTTATTTGTCTTATTCTGCAAGACATCAATCTTCAAGTATGTGTATGTCAAAGAATTCTAAGTGTTTACTTCGTTATTTCTTTAGGCAGAGCCTGTAGAGGGCCAGGTAGCCTCTGGAACTCATCCTCTCTTTAGAGGTGACATGTCCGGTGAATGCCCCTATAGTCTATCTCTGTATAAGAAATAAGAAGTTTTCACCTTTTTAGAGGTCACTGGGAGTGTATAACTCACATTTGAAATTATGGAAAATGGATACCTTGCACCCATAAACAATTACATTCCATTTTCAGATCATACGCACAAGGGAAGCTTTGCTGATTAGTGCGAATGTAGCAGGATGACGAGGACAGATTTGGGAAGCCTAAGATGCGATTGACAGACGAATTATCTGTACGTGCATCTACTCAAATGGACGCAGGATTATAAAGAAAATCCCCAACCTGAGTGGGTGCACCTATTCTGTCATACCCTAGATGTTATCCCAATGAACTAGTATATAGAAACAAAGCTCCGCCATGGGACAGGCAAATTGGATATCCTGTGTGAAGGATTCATGATGACATTCAATTTTGAGGATTGGTTTGACAATACTGATGAAGCGCTACAAGAGGTGAAAGCAATTATCTTTAGGATATGATCCTTTAGACTCGATTTAGTCTAAATGGGCTACTCAAATGAGTCGTGCACTCGAATGTTATATTGTAACTGCTGAAGCAGAGGACGAGGATCTGCGGAAGATTAACATTCTAGAAATAGAAGGCCACCACGAGGTTCAAGGACCACAGATTGAGAACCATGATATACCCACGCCCATGAAAACAAAACTAGTGAACATTGGTATAGAGGCAGAACCCAAATTCGCGAAGATTGGAGATTACTGGGATGACATGACAGTGGATAAAGTTGTTTAATTGCTCCGCGAATACTAGGACTTATTCCCTACCAAGTTTATGGATCTGAAAGGAATAATCGAGGACCTAGGAATGATGAAGATCATGTTAAAGCCTGACGCGAAGGTAATTAAGTAAAGGCCCTACCATCTCAATATGAAATACAAGGAGAAGGTTGGCTTAGAGATAGACAAGATGCTAGCGGTGGGCATCATTGAGCCTGTGGAAGAATCTGATTGGGTAAGCCCAATGGTGGTGCAAGAAAAGAAGCAGAAGGATGAGATAAGGATATGTGTGGATCTCAGAAAGATGAATGATGCTTGTGTGCATGATCCTTTCCCAACTCCATTCACGGATGAAGTGTTGGACAATGTAGGTGGCCAGGAAGCATATTCCTTCACTGATGGGTTCTCTGGGTATCACCAAATCAATATCACACTGGAGGATAGGAGAAAGACAACCTTCACGATTGAGTGGGGTTGTTTTCAATACACTGTAATGCCATTTGGATTAAACAATGTGCTTGTAGTCTTTTCACGAGTGGTTGTTGTGGCATTCAAGGAATTTATTCATAAGTTCCTGGAGGTATATTTTGATGACTGGACTATATTTGGGTTGGTTAAGCGTCATGTAGCCAACTTGTGCCTTATGCTGGATACCATTCGAAGATACCAGATCACGCTCAATCTCAAGAAGTGTATGTTTTGTGTTCCTTTTTGGAACCTATTGGACCATGTGGTTTGCAAAAACGGATTGATGGTAGACCCTGCAAAGATTGCGGTGATACTTAACTTGGAAGAACCGAGGAGTGTGAAACAGTTGCACGCTACTCTAGGACATACGGGATATTACAAAAAGTTTATCAAAAGATATGCCTAGATCACCATGCCTATGGAAAAATTATTGAAGAAGGATTTCATGTTCTACTAGAACAATGACTGTAAGAAAAGCTTAGATATATTGAAAGAAAATATGGTTACTGTGTCGATTCTAGTCTTCCTGTACTGGAAGAAAGAGTTTCATGTACATGTCGACATGTCATGTATATCATTGGTGGCAATACTAACACAGGCTGGCAGAGAAAGCTTGGATCATCCTATCACGTTCACAAGCTATAGATTATCCAAAGCAGTGAAGAACTATTCTACCACTGAATGCGAGGGACTAGATATGGTGTATGTGCTCCAAAAGTACTGACACGACTTGCTAAGAGGCCATTTTAAGATGTATATGGATCACTCCACATTTAAGTACCCGGTCAATAAGCTTGTGTTGGGGGGGGCAAATCTGCATATGGATTTTATTGTTCCAAGAGTATGATTTTGAAGTTGTTGTGAAGCCTGGACAATTAAACATGGGACCAGACCATCTGTCATACATTGAGACAAGGGAGGAACCTATTAACTTGGAAGAAGGATTTCCTGACGCGCAACTATTTGTAGTGCATATCGCGGATGGTCATTTTGAGGATATAATACACTTCCTAACAACAGGAATTTCACCGGAAGGATACTCTATCCAGCAAAGAAGGAATTAGTGGTGCACGCGGCAGATTTCTTTGTCATTACTAGGAATCTATACAAGATGAAGACTGATGAAATATTGTGACTATATGTACCTGATTTTGAATGAAGCAACATCCTCACGAACGCTCATGGTGGCACCACGAGAGGACATTATGTAGGGAGAGAAACCATGCAGAAGATTCCCCGCACTGGGTTGTGGTGGCCAACCCTTCATCAGGATTCAAAAGCATATTGCAAGGCATGTGATGTATGTCAAAGAATGGGTAGGCCATTGCGGAGGGATGAAATGCCTTTAAATCCAAAAATGACATTGCAACCCTTCGAGAAGTGGGCAATAGATTTTGTAGGACCCATTGAGCCACAAGGGAAGAGAGGAGCAAGGTACATTATCACTGCGACGGAGTATTTGACTCGTTGGGTGGAAGCACAGTTGGTGAAGGACAGCATGGGTGCGATAGCTGCAAAGTTCCTATTTGAGCATATAATCATGTGATTTGGATGTCCTAGGATCTTGATGAGTGATCGTGGTATGCACTTCTTGAATGAGATGATTAGCCAACTAACGGAGGAATTTCAGATATATCATCAGAAGAGCGCACCTTATCACCCACAGGCTAATGGGACAGTGGAGGTGTTCAACAAAGTGCTTGAAAATGCGCTAACCAAGGTTTTCAATGCCCAATGAAGTGATGGGAACCTACGCATACCTGTAGTATTGTGGACTTATTGAACAACATGCAAGAAGTTGTCAAGACAAACCCTTTTTAGGCTTGTCTATGGCGTGGAAGTTGTAATGCCTATGGAATACATCGTGGCTAGTCTGTGCATAGCACCGCTCATAGGTATGACAGATCATGGAGCCCTAGAAGAGAGGCTTGCGCAGTTGGATGAGATCGAAGAAGAAATATTTTTGGCTAGATTTCACTAGAAGATCCAAAAGCAGCGTGAAAAGGCATGGCATGATCGACACATCAAGATGCACACATTTAAGGTAAATGATCTGGTTTTGTTGCATGATATTAAGTTTGATAATTTCCAGGAAAATTCAGCATGCATTGGTTAGGGCCTTATGTTATTAAGGATATTACCAATGGAGGAGCAGTACAACTGGTCAAGTTAAATGGAGAACCCTTCCCAAGAAAGGTGAATGACAGTCGCTTGAATCCATACATTGGCTATCCAGTCATGTGACTAAATGAAAGTAGCACAGTCTTAGCACCCTAGGCAACTGAAAGGAAGTACGAGACTATAAACTACATTGCCTGAGTTGGGGAGCTGCACGGTTGGAAGATGGTGCGGAGCAAGGATGTGTCACTGGGTCTGTGACAACGTGGAGGGAGCTGCACTACCCAAGGAGAAATCTCGCAGGTCAGTCGGAAAGTGATCGTTAAAGTCACTGTCCATGAAAAGACGGTAGAAGTGAGGCCAAATGGAGCGAGCAGCCAACATTTAAGAAAAACATTTATGGCTTAGATCCTTGAAAATTTGTTGTAAATCCAGCATTAATGAACCGATTTTGGGGGGAAAGATCGGATTTGAATTCAAATTGCCCTATAAATTACAAGTTGCTGCTCAACGAAAAACAATTGGCATTTTGAGAATTGAGTTGTTGCGCTCTCAGGTGCACATGAAATGTGAATTCTTTCCAGACCTGATAGTGAGTCTGGCATTTGAACAATTGTCAAAAGAGACACAAGCACTAGTAAAAAGCATCATTTCAACCCATGCAGAAGCTATGAACACCGAAGGAGTTGCCACTTAGGAAAATGTGTAGGAAATTTATATGGGGAGTGAAGTAGCTACCACGAAAGTAGTCGAAGTATTGGTGGAGGTCCCTAAATCCCCAAACATCGAGACCAAAGCTAAACCCAACCAAGGAGACCATGAAAGATAAGAAGGGCAAGCAGCCTACCATCCCAATTTGCATGTCACTGAGATGAAACCCACCAAATCCCACTGCCCAAGAGAAAGGAAAGGCTATAAAACTTGAGGCAAAAGAAGAGGATTTCGAAGAAATCCCCATGGACGATGAGGATGTGGGAGTAGAAATAGAGGAGGTTGAAGCCCAGGGTGCAGACCCTATTACATGGTCGCTAGAGTATGTCCCTCCACACAAGTATAAGTCCAAGTTCCCAAAGGACATTGGTGAAAGTAAGACTCTCCTGCAAACCCCATTGCTACCAGATGAGATCACTTTTGACGGTCTGCGTTTGGCATAGGTGACGATTTTGAAGCTAGAAGTCTGAGACTTGGCAGACAATGAGAAATTCGCACACCTAGCGATCGAACAATTGATTCACTGCATCAAAGACACAAATACAGATATGACTGCACTAGATCCATGGAAGTGGCCTAGAGGAGTAGAGAAGGTAGGATTACTCAACCTGCTCTATGTGCCGCACTATAACTGCACCCCTGTGACAGTTTTAGTCATTAAGAAACTACTGTGCTTGGTGCATGATGGGTGTCTGAGGCTAGAGGAGCTAATACCCATCACTGATATGTTGATTCACCAGATAACACACCTACCATATACAGGTGAAAATATAGCTATGATCTTTGGCGGCAAGGGTGGCGAGCTGGATCTCGTAGAATCAATGAAAGAGAAGTTTAAATTGGTGAATAAGTCATGAAGGTATGCTATCTATAGCATCTGCGACCCCGCTATGAAGGTGGCAATGCAGATCCTTACAGGGAAGGTGATACAAAAGTGTCGTGTCGATGAGGTGTTGGCGCCTAGCGTTGGGCTCACACAACAGTGGGTGGAAGGAGTCCAATTTAACTGGTCGGACTACCTTCGCGAAGAGTTCTTGGAAAACTGTTGTGAAGCACAAGAATAAAGCAATACATTCCACTATGTGTGGCTCTTGCTATCGATTGTGCTCATAGCATGGGAGCTACTAGAAGAGAGCTAATTCCCCTCGGTCATGTCGGACCTTCCTGAAGCAACGAAGTACACTTCGTTGTGGGAAACCAATGACACAAAGCACGTTTGGGACAACAAGATCTTCTGGATCTTGATGGAAATGAATATCAGGATGGATATCAATTGCAACCACGATTGTCACCCATGGTATATGCTAACCTGCATAGCTATGTTGAATTCAAAGTTGAATTCCATTGGATATCGATTAGGGTCTGGAAGGACCCTACGCAGAAGTGGTACGATTTTCCATATCTAGCCGCAAATGATGCCATCGATGCAGTGTTGGATAAATTGTCGGCAGAGTGGCGCACCACCACGAACTTGGAGGTGGGTGGAAGCAAGTCCATCCCACAAAATAATAAGGACAAGACCAAGCTAAAGATAGCACAATTGGTTGAAAAGAGGAAGAAGGAGGCTACTAAGAAGGCCAAGGCAGAACATACAAGAAAGGAGGCAGGAAAATAAACAGGTGGCATAGAACAGGGTTATGACAAAGGTGCATGGTTGCCTTCACCTAAAACAAAAGAAGAGGACATAGAGTAGCACAACGCTGACCCTTAGGAGATGTGTAGCTGCATTAAGTACCCGAGAGAGCTGGAAAATGGAGGGTCCAGAAAGAAATCCAAGGCGACCAAGACCTCGTTGGACCCTATCACACTAATAAAGGGAGATTTATATGACATCGGTGACACAGTCAGAGATGTCACCGTGGAGGCCCTACAACAATTTGAAAAGTAGTAGTAGATCATCTTAGGGGCCATCCAGACTAGACTACAGGAGTTACAAACCAACACGTCACAAGTTGGTACGGTGTCTACCAGCTTGGCTATAGACACATCAGAGGTTGCTGATATGTTGCACACGAAGGCTTCCAGTGTGCTAGTGCTACTGGATGGAGCACTGAAAATATAAAATGAGGTTAACAGGCCCACTGTTAGCACCTTGAAGGGAGTGGGATTGAACTTGGCAGTGCTCCCCTATGAAGCACTCCACCTCTTGCAGGATGGAGTAATTGCAGAGTTGAGGGCCTGCAAGCACTACACCCTCCAAGTGATCAGTGAATAGAAAATAAACAATGAGCAGATGGCCTTATAGAGGAATGCTACCATCGCCACCAAGGTTGAGGTGACCAGCCATAGCAAGAAGATCATACAGGTTGTGTAGGAGGCCTGTAGAATGGTCCTGGAATTGGCAATTCTGGAGGAGGATCCAGTTGAGGTTCGCATCTCTAAATTGGCCACAGGTGTGTGCGACACTCAGACAAAGATGGAGTGGGTTTAGTTGGAGCTAAACCTATAGATTATAGAGCTCTAGTTGAGGGCTCAGCCTTCAACACCACCAAAGGTAAAGGAATAGCGGGTGGTCGATGTCACAGAAGTAGTCGCGGCAATGGAGAGTGCAGTAGCAAACTGCACACAGTTGTTCGAACAATAATTTGAGATCTTGACTGGCTTGCAGGAGGATCCAAACATCCAGAGGTTAGAGAAGGAAGTGTGTGAACTCCAAAAACATTATGACGAAATTAATGGCACAGCGCAAACCGTCACACTGACATAGAGGTTAGCCAAGCAGCTGAAGGAATAAGTGGACGCAACATTGCACAAGGAAGCAATTCTGAAGGCACAACTAAAGCCTTGGATGGAGGAAGCTTATGAAGTCACAAGAAACATTGAAGGCAAGCTTGCAACTCTGCAAGTGATGCAAAAACAACTTTAGGTTGACAGTGCAGGGGTAGTAACTGAGAAGGCAGTCAAAGATGTGAAGCACGCAGCAGCTCAGTGCACAGCCGAAGTTGCGGTCATCAGTGTCGAGCTAGATGGGCTTCATGCAAAGATCTCTGCGCCTATTGAGTGACTCAAGGACGAGTCACGATGTTTGTGTTAGGGGCCTGTTGGGGGAAGATCCCCCAAGGACAGTTTTGGGGCTAAAAGCCCATGTTTAAGTCAAATTTGTGTAATATTATTATAAAGACTCCTCATTTTGTGGTCACAAAGCATGAAGTTGTTATGTGTCATAAAGGGTAGTCTACCCTTAGTTTTGTAAAGTAAAGTTTGCTATAAGAGATCTACCCATGGTCCGCAGACCATGGGATTGTATAAAAAGAGCTAAGCTCTAAGTAGTTAGAGGCATTGAACATGTAAGAGAGTCATAGCTTTAGAGCAAGAAGCCTAAGTCTTGGGTTGTAGCATAGGTAGAGGCTCTGCAACTGAGTGCACAGAGGCCTAGGGTAGAAGTTCGCAACTGAGTTCATGGACCCCTGCAGCTGTGTGCGCAGGGCGAATAGAGTCTGTAACGCTTGGAAGATATTAATAAAAGGAGTTATTCTGCAATTTTTGTGTATTTGTTCTGTTGACGAGTTTGGATATTTTGTGTATGAATTTCCTTTATTATGTTTCTATGACATGTGAATGACTACAATTACCTTGAATAATTAAATGCAATTACGAATATCTAATTACGAGGTGATAAACTTAAGTATTCAGAAAAATAAGCAAATCACTTAGGGTAATTGAGGAATCTGCACGGTGCGTTGCCATAACAGCGCAAAAGTACCCAAGCCCCAGGTTAGGGCTATGCAAATCATGATCGTATACTTTCACAAAGGTATCGAAAATCAGAATAAAGGGTTTGTCTTACAAGCCCTATAGCGAGATCACCTACGTGATGGCAGGGATAGAAGAGATCAAATGACATCACAACCATCTCAGGGTGCAGAAACTTGGTTCCAGCATCCCCCCATACTACTTTGGGTAAGACTTCGGTCTACACTCCACGGGATGATGCTGAAAGGGCTAGTAGTGTAGGGATTTGTTTGCCTAATTAATGTTGAATCTAGGTCAGGCCCCCTCAAGCCAACATGGCCTCCTTCTTTTCTACTATTGTGGTTTGTGTTGCTAAACCTTCAGCAACCATGTTGGTACCTGCACTGGCATTAGAAGGGGTGAACCAATAACTTGGCCACTTGCTAATGACCCCTACTATATCCCCATTGAAAACCAAGTAAGGCAACTTGTGCCATATGCCTCTTGCATCCTTCTTTGTGCGAATATGTAGATTATCGAAATTTTCCTTAAAATCAACAATATTAGTGTACTGCGTGTGTAAAGTGTGCAATAACCTTGGCTACTGGTTGATCACCATCCTTAGTTCTATCTCAAACAACACCCAGAATATCTTTGTCTCCATTACGTGTGTGATGTCTTTAGTAACCCATAGCGAAGCGAACTTTGCTGCCTTCGGTACGTTCGAGTCCTGTTAAGGGATTTGGCTCTCTACAGGCATCCTCCATGCCACTAAAGTGATCAACAACAACAAAAAGCAAGCATATTGAAACACCTTTTCCTCATCCTAGGCCTCCCTGCAGTCCTCCATAAACTCTTTACACAGATATTGACCCCAGTTATACTAGAATCCTTTCATGCACTGCACAACCAAAGAAATGATTGGCTATATCCACACGGCACTTTCTCATGATCTTACCAGCTAATATCTATACAAAAATATCCATCGCACCATCAGATATGGACTAAATAGAGTACTCATGTGACTTCTTGACCAGACCAAATTCACCCTTCATCTAGTCCACCGACTTCTTCTCCTGTGACTTTCCTATGAAAGCCTCCATAGGGTCCACTCCTTGGGATGGCAGCAACATTTTACGGTGGATCAACATGTTGGTGATCGGAATGGGTTCTCCCAACTAGAGACACCCATCATGCACCAGTGTTAGAAATTTGTGCACACAGATGGTGTTAATATTGGTGTGATTGAAGTGCGGGACCCACAACATGTTTAGGAGCCTCACACCCCTAACTCTAGCAACCCAGCTCATTGGTTCAAGGTGTGTAATGCCCGACTCCTCATAGTAGACCTTCTTGAATTAATTGTTCAATGCCAATTGTGGAAATTTCTCATGGTCCCCAAGGTCCTAATCCTCCATTTTTATATTGGGTATATGGGCCAACAAGTTTCCCTCAAACAACACACTCTCCAGCCACAATGACATGGAAACCATAAAATTTGCATTTTTTGGATCTTTGAACGCTTTAGTGGTGGCTTTTCAGGGTTGGATATGCTTTGGCAGTTGAGTTATCGGTTCAACCTCTTCTGAATCAACCTCCTCTATCCCTCTGCGCAGTTCTCCCTCATCCAGATCTAATGGCTCTGTTGGCTATTTGGACTTATCCAGTTTTCCCTTTCGGTAGATTTCTATCAGATTCTTTTGTGGTGATTGCTACACTAGCGCTTTCTAAGGCTTCTTCTACTTCATAGAAGTAGATGGCTTAGGCCTTAGCGACCTAGGTGTGGTAATAGGAAATCTTGTAGGTATAGGTTGGGCCATCGTTGTCTCAGATGGGGCTAGCTTTATCTCAGGGTGAGTTGCAATCATTCTGTCATGGAAGCTCTTACGGTAAAAATTAGGCAAGTTTGCAAACTCCAACCATGAAATAAGTTCCTCCCAATCCAACCAAACATATATTACTTTACTTGGTGCAAAGCAAGGCGAAAATTATTAAGGCAAGCTCTCAAGAAGCAAAGTGTTCAAATGTAGAATGGTATGCCATATTTATATACCAATTTTAATTCAAATCCAACCATTTCCTCCAATTATTGTTCATTAATGCACACTTGGCAGCATATTTCCAAAAATATGCTCCATAAATGCTTTTGCCCCGCTCATTCCAATGAAGAAATCGCCATCAAATCAACTATAGTGCATCCAATTATCATTTTTCGGCCATGCTGCGTGGGACCCATCCACCTAGTGTAGTTCCTTCGGTGTAGCTCGCCTTGGCACCATCCTTCGACTTGTCACACACCCTCTACACTTTGATTTTCTAACTTTCAAGCAATGTAGTTTAAATCTCATACTTCCTTGCAGTTTCCTAGAGTACTAAGACTATGCCACAATCATATAGTCATTCTGCAGGGGCAAGATCGCCCTTGTATAGCTTCAATTGACTCCCATTTAATTTTCCCATAAATAATTCTCCATTTAGCTTCGCGAGTTGAATTGTGCCTCCATCTGTAATTTCCTTCACAACACATGGCTCGAGCCAACGCATTTGAAATTTTCCCGGGAACTTTGTGAACTTACTATCACATAGCAATACTAAATATTCTATCTTGAAGGTGTGTTGTTTGATATGGTGATCATGCCATGCCTTTTCACGGTCCTTCTACTCCTAGTGATGAAATATAGCCCATAAGCGATCCTCTTCTAACTCAAAAAGCTGTGTGATCCATTCTTCTATGGTATCGTGATCAGCCGTGTCTGTAATTGCTGCAATCCATAAGCTTGGCACTATGTACTCCATGGGCATTACAACCTCTTTCCCATAGACCATTTGGAACGATGTTTGTCTTGTCAACTTTTTGCAGGTAGTCCTATATTCCCAAAGGACTGCTGGTATGTGCACATCCCGGTCTTTTCACTTCGTGTTGCAAATCTTCGTCAAAGCGCTTTCCAAAGTTTTGTTGAAGGGTTCTACTATGCCATTTGCTTGAGGGTGATACAACGTACTCTTCTGATGATATATTTGGAATTCCTAAATCAATGTATAAATTTTCTCATTGAATAAGTGCATGCCCCTATCACTCATCAAAATATTAGGGCAACCAAACCAAGACAAGATATATTCAAAAATAAACTTTGCAATAGCAGCAATGCTACAATATTTTATAGGTTGTGCCTCTGCCCATCTGGTTAAGTATTCAATCATAGTGATGATATACCTAGCCCTCGACTTCTTCCCTAATAGCTGTAATGGTCCCACAAAGTCTATTGCTCACTTATCAAACACCTGCAATGTCACTTGTGGATTCAGTGGTAATTCATCTCTTCACAATGGTCTCCTCGTCCTCTGAGAGACATCACATGCTCTACAATATATTTTTGAGTCTTTATGCATAGTCAACCACCAAATTCCTATGTGTAGGATCTTCTGCGTAGTTGTTCTTCCTACATAATGTCCTCCCGCTTCTCCTCCATGTGCTTCTGCAAGAATACTTTTCCTCTCATACTTTGGAACATCCTTAAGCAATATTTCATCATAGACCATTTTGTATAAGTATTCGGTGATAACATAGAAATCTGCATCTCGAACCACCACTTTGTTCTTTTGTTGCATCGAATAGCCTTCAAGAACAGTATCTGTAGACAAGAATTGAATTATATTGGCAAAGTGATCATCTGTGACATGAACAGTGAAGATTTCTGCATCAGGCAACCCTTCCACCAGACTCATAGGCTCATCCCCATTCTCAATTCACAATAGGTGATCTATACCAGCATTAAGGCACCCTAGCTTCATAATTACTTATAAATCATATTCCTGGAACAACAACAACCATCAGCAAATATTCCCCCCCCCCCAACACAAGCTTATTGACCAAGTATTTTAGAGTAGAATGATCTGTATACATCTTGAAGTGTGCACGCAACAGATAGTGCCAGAATTTCTACAATGCATACACCATTGACAAACCTTCACGCTATGTGGTTGAATAGTTCTTTTCTACCTTAGAGACCTTTCTACTTGCAAATTCTATTGGATGGTCAATATCTCCTTCGCCTAGTTAAGTCAACATGGCTCCTAGTGCTATGTAGGATGCATCTACATCTACATGGAACTCCTTCTTCCAATCGGGGAACACTAAAATTAGTACGGTGGCTATTTTCTCCTTCAAAACATCCAAACGTTTCTAGAAATCCTCGTCCCAGTGAAACATTGCATCCTTCTTCAGTAGTCTTTCCATGGGTGGATTGATTTCTTCTTACTATTTGATGAACCTCTATAATATCCCGTATGGCCCAACATTTCATGTAGTTGTTTAACATTATTCGGGGCTTCCAAATGATGATTACTGCAAATTTAGTAGGTTCTACCATCAATCCCTACTTTCAAACAACATGGCCCAAGAGTATGTTGTAGGGTATGCAGAATATGAATTTCTTCAAATGAAGGGCTATTTGATGCTTTCGACAAGTATCCAACATGAGGCGCAGACTAGCAACATGTCACTTTAATAACCCAAACATTGTCCAGTCATCAAAGTAGACCTCCAAATATTTATTGATAAATTCCTTGATGGCCAAAATTACCACCCTAGAGAAAATTGTAGGCACATTCTTAAGCCCGAAAGGCATCACTTTATACTAAAAATAGCCCCATTCATTCGTGAAGGTGGTCTTACTTCGGTCTTCTAGTGTGATCTTGATCTGATGGTACCCTGAGAATCCATCCATGAATGAATAGGCTTCTTGTCCTCCAACATTCTCCAGTACCTCATCTATGAATGGGATAGGGAATGGATCATGGATGCACACGTCATTCAACTTTCTTAAGTCTTTGCATATCCAAATTTCACCCTGTATTTTCTTTTCTTGAACCACCATGGGACTAACCTAGTCTGATTCCTCGACAGGTTCAATGATCCCGACTTCAAGTATTTTATCCAATTCCTTGCACCACTTTTTCCTTATACTTAGGATTTAATCGACAGGGGCGTTATTTCACTAGCTTTGCATCTAGCTTCAAAGTGATATTCATGACTCCTAGATCCCCTATTGTATGTTTTATATCAGAGAACTTGGTGGGAAACAAGTCCTGATACTCTCGCAATACCTCTACAGCCTTATCTATTGTATCTTTGTCCCAATATTCTCCTATGTTTGTGAATTTCAGTTGCACTTACGATCCAATATTCACCTACTTGGTCTTTAAAGGCTCTGATATATCAAGGATTTCTGCCTTGGGTCCCTCAAATTCGTGTTGTCCTTCAAACTTGGGAATGTCGATGTTCTTGGTATCTTCCTCGTCATTCTTCATGGTCACATTGTAGCATTCGAGTGCATGGCACATCTTCGTACCCTAATCTGGTTGTACCCATTCAACGCGTTCTTAAGAAATTTTGAATATAACAGCTTTGATTTCCTACAGTGCTTCATCTGTAGAAATTCTCACTGTAGATTAAACTGATTATGCAATGTACTAAAGAAAAATACTTAATCTACTTCTACAATCAAATTTGCGGAAGCTTAATCGATTTGAGCAAGATCAAGCAGAACACATAAAATAGACAAGAAGAATTAATACACATAAAACACAGAAGAATACTCTGGGGAAAGCCTCAGCTAAAAACCTCGCTATCTGTATTATCATACAAGGTGGAAATACATTAGAATCACACAAAGCCTTAGCTCTCACAGCTAACAAATTCTCAGTACAATCCTCCTGGATGCTCACAGGAAAACAAGGCTTCTCACAAACCTTCTCCTCTACCCTCAAATTCTCCTATTTCCTTGCGTTGTTTCTCCTAGGTGTTCTTGATGTAACCTTGTGTGACACTGGTCTCACACATTGCTCTAGCACATTATAAAACTACGCAATCCTCGAGGAACCTTATTCCTTCTGCACGGATGAGTATCCTTTATAGGAAAATTCCTCCAACTGATAGTACAATGTCCCTGTCTTTAATCTCAACTGGGTCTTTGTCTGAACTGACATGCATGAGTTATTTATGAGAGAATATTCGGTTATTTGGAGTACACTAGTTTCATGCATGCATGCATTAACTAACTAAACTCACAATCAGTTCCACAAATTGTTTGGAACTAATCTAACTAGACTTAACTCAGTTAACTGAGCTAACTAATTACA
>APFE031136448.1:30905-55475 GCA_000404065.3 Pinus taeda | reverse complement strand
CCCAAGTGATAAATTTTTTACGAGAGCAAAGCCATTGATACCATACAAACTGATTTGGTTCCAAATATAAAGTTGCAATACGTAGCTTTTGTGTGTTTTGCACATTATTGAGATCAAAAAATTGCTTCATTTGTAATATCCATGTTGTGGGATCCTTGCCATCAAACTTCCTCATATTGATTTTTGGAATATGGTGGGTTTTCAATCCCACATTAGAGTCTATTATATCATAACTAACATTTCGTTTTTTCACATCACGAGTTCCCTTTACTACCTTTTCACTATTAGTAAGTATTTCTTGTAGAAAATTTGTCAAATCTGTCTTCAAATCTGCCATGCCTGTCTTCAAATTTGTGCTCAAATATAGCTTCAAATTGTCCATCTTAGCTTCCATGCCATTCATCTTAGCTTCCACGCCATTCATCTTAGCTTCCACACCATTTATCTTAGCTTCTGTTAACTTTTGTGAGCGTGACATTTGTTGCACTTGTTCTTGTAATTTTGATATATCATGTAGCATTTCTTCCTCTTCTTCATGAGTCATGCTAGAGCTTTCAGGTTCCTTACTAGGTGTTTGCATTTTATTTCCTTGGGGTATCAGTTACTGATAATAATGCTCTACTAGCCCATTGAATTCCTTCAAAATAAATTTTCAAACCAATCTTAAGAAAAAGTTTAAAAGAATCTACACACCTTTTTTTCACTTTGTAGTAGCTTGATATTGCCTCTGATGTATCTCTGTACTTTCAGAACATCCAATTCTGAAATTACAACCTGTGGTAGCCCTCTGTGTCCTCTTTCGAATTCCACCAATATGATACAAATTGGATTCTCTAAGGAAGAGTTATGCGAAATCTCCCATAGTGACCTGATTATAGACTAGTTTAGTAGAGAAAACTTGTACGACGTGCCACGAGTCACTGTTTCGACCTTTAGCTCTGAAAAATATATAGAAGAAACTACAATCCTTCCTCTTTCTGTGCCTTCTTACAAAATTTCAATCCAATTCTTAGAGAAAACGTTATGACGATTTTCCCCAGGTCACCTGTTTGGAATGTAATTCAGGAGTCCGCAAAAAGACCAAATTCCTCAAATCATATCTCCGCAAATACAGCGCAAAAAGCTCTGAAATTCGGACCCAAGATTTAGCGCGATGTCTTCTCAAATGGGTTTTTCTTTCAACTTCTGAAACGTCACAGAAAAATATAATAGTGAGAATTCCAGGATTACCTGTTTGGTGCAGCGAAACCCTAGAATCCAAAGCTCTGATACCAAATGTTATGAAACTAGCTCAAGAAAAGACAGAAAAGATAGATCAATGCCTTAGAATTTAGCCTCTTTGAGGGGGCAACCTCTTTTACATTACATAAATGAACAATTCTTGGATGATATAAATGACAAAACCTCCTTTCTATATATAAGAGTCTAAGGAGTCACAATATAACCTAGCCGACCTAACAATAATAATATAAGCCACAAAAATAACAATAGAGGGATTCTATGGGGCACAGTAATAACAATATGGTGACAATAGGGCACAACAATATTAATAAGGGGTATAACTACAATAGTAATGGGGTAATCACTAGTATTATAGGGACCCAACAGACTTCCACACGTAATCAACTATAAATTAAAATTGTTCAGGGTCTTCTTTCCCCAAACCCTTGAATATGGGCATCTTCATCGCATTGGACATTTTGAATAGTGGAGGTGGAGGCAGAGGTGGAGGTGTAGGTGTAGGTGTGTTAGGCGGAGGTGATGGTGGAGGTGGAGTGGATGGGTTTGGTATCCCCGCGATACCCTGCTTTACCTTCTGTAGCACACCTAGAGGTGTCCTCAAAACACTACTTTCTTTGCCATTGTTAGACGCTCCCAATAGAGGACTATACTCAACACCTGAATCTAGGTCTCTCCTTAATGTTTTTCCACTTCACGTAGCTCCCGTCAGATCTCTTCTACACATTAATTTAATGGCATAACCCTTTTCTCACACAATATAATTTTAATCCAAGTCTTCAAGGATTTCAGATACTTAACTCTTGGTCCTTTGAAGAACCATCGTTCAGCTTCCTTATAGCTTATAGATGTATCGATCGTGAACTTAGTAATGAATCCACCCAAAATGTTATCAATCCAATAATCAATAGCCCTGGTGATCTTGTTTTCTGAAGCTTCTAGATGCCTTACCAATTCTGAAGTCCACACAATAGGGTTTTCCAACTTCCACATACCCTGATTGTCTGCCAATTTAGATAACCAATGGTTTAATTCGCATGGAAAAGAGAAAAAGAAAATTTCGTGCTCATTTGTACATGGGTATTTATTCAACCACTCTTCCTTCGACATATGCAAATTCTTGTTTTCCTGAGTTGAAAATTCGTGAAGCTTCTAATCTATCCACTTCTCAATTTCTTTCTTAGTTGGGAACCATTTATTCGACATCACACATTCCTCAGACATATCCTGGTCCTAGAAATAGAACCATTTGTTGGCTTGAGGGATCCTGACCCATCAGAGTTAGCTGTGCCAACCAATGAAACCCTAAAATGTTGACCCTTTTGGCAAAAACCATCATAATGCAGGCTACAGTCTCACTCGAAGCAATATTAGGGGATGAAAAAACTAGGTTTCTACATCTAGAGGTCTGTGTGATGGGTTTTTGTTACTTCTAGGGCTTTATCCTAACCTTCGCAAACCCTAACCCTTTAAATGCAAAAATTACAATAACTTGCAGAAAAAAAAAAAAATATAACCCTTCGTAGAACAATTTAAACATTCATAACATCATGTAAACTATCAAATATACTACTGTCACGCACAAATTAAGTGTTTCTTCAGATAAATGTAGAAAACAAAGTGAATACACATGAATTTCATAAGTAAATATAAAGGTACATATTCATAATTATTGCTCCAAAATAGTTTTATTAGATATAATCCTTCTGTTCAAGACTCTTCTTCCCTGCGCACATAGCTGCGAGGGACCACACACTCAGTTTCAGGACTTACCAAGGTCTCCACGCACATAGATACAGGAGCCTTCCCCTTTTCCTAAGTACATAAAATAGACTTTTTTGCCTCAGACTACTTGCTCATACAATGATATTCAATTATCTCTTACCTTCTATGACTCACTATGACTCCTTTATATAGTTTCTTTCATTACAATACCATGGTTCACAAACCATGGGCCAGTAACAAAACATCCTATCTTCTAACAAACTAAGGGACTAAAGTCCCCTTTGACTCCTATGACCTTCACGCTCAGCTCTCTCAAAATGCGTAGACTTTACATAGATAAACAAAAAAAATTGATTGCAGAATTTACCCTAGGGACCCTATCCCAAAAACCACCTTGCAATCTCTTACCCACAAGAGTCAAGCACAGTGGTCAACGCCATGACCAGCGGTTAGCTGAGGAAATCTGCAACATTGCTGGTGTTTCCCTTCTTGTACTTAATGTTCAAATGGAACTGTTGTATGTAGGTGGACCATTTCAGATGGCAATCGTTTTGTAATTTCCCATGTGTCTGTATGAATAACAAAGGTCGGTGATCTGTGTGGATGATAGTTTCCTTTCACATAATGTAATGCTTCCAATATTGACCGACCTAAACAATGGAATACATATCTTTTTCATAGGTGGGATACTTTCAGACTGTGTATGAAAGTGTCTCACTGTGATATGCCACTGGATGCCCCGGCTGAGTAAGAACTACACCAATAGTGTAGTCAGAGGCATTTGTCCAATCTCAAATGGTTGATGCAGGTCTGGTAATGTGAGGAATGGTGCAGATCAGAGACAATGCTTCAACTTGGCAAAAAAAATTTGTTCGAATTTGGACCAAAAGAACTTTGCTTTTGCTCCTCCCTTGGTGAAGTGACTCAAAGGCCAATTGATATGAGAGAAACCAAACACAAATCTATGGTAGAAGTTGGCAAGACTCAGAAAGTTGCGGAGCTCTGTTAGAGTGGTTGGGGCTATCCAATCCCGAATTACTTGTATCTTGGTTGGGTCCACATGAACACCCCAATCATCAATGATTTACCCCAGATATTGAACTCGGGTCATACCAAAAATGCATTTCTCCAAATTGGCACACAACTTTTGTTGTGGTAGGGTTTGAAGGATCTGTCGAATATGGCGAAGGTGCTCTTCCCAACTCTAGCTAAAGATCAGAATTTCATCCAAATACATCACCATTAATGAGTTGGTGAAGCTTCAAAAGATGTTGTTCGTCAACCTCATGAAGGGTGTGGGGGCATTTGTTAACCCGAAAGGCATGACCATTCATTCGAAAAGGACCTCCTTAAATTTGAAGGTGGCCTTCAACACAATGGAGGGTTCAATTGGTACCTGGTGATAGCTATACTTCAAGTCAATCTTGCTAAAATATTCTGCCCCCTTGATCTGGTCCATAAGGTCATCAATCCAAGGGATTTGATGCCTATTCCAGACAATGCTCTTGTTTAGTGCCTGATAGTCAATAGAGATTCTCCAATTCCCATCCTTCTTCTGTACTAACACCATCGAGCTTCTGCAGGGTGATGAAATATGCCTTATGTTCCCTTTCTGCAACATCTATTGAATCTACCTCTTGATTTCATCGTTATCCATAATAGAGCATTGATATATCAATCCATTGGGTAGTATCGTGCATGGGGTCAGATCGATGGAGTGCTTGACCTAACAATGTAGAAGTACCCTTGTGGGTGAGGTGAAGGTCTCCCTGTACTCCTACACAACCTTGTCCATTTGTTGTTTTCATGTAGAGGAGCCCCATCTGGAGGTCGTGGCCACAATATTTTTCTTTCCCTAAGGGAAAATCATAAGGAAAAAAAATCCCAATCTGGGAAATGATCTTACTACATTGCTTCACAGTGATAAAAGAAATGGTGGTAAGAGGTGCTACCCCCGGTATCTTGTACAACTTATTTCCCAAAGTAATAATAATAGTGCAAATCCTAGACTCATACAAAACATGTTGCTTCCACAATTTTGGTTGGCCTAATAATACATCACAAAATTCAATAGTAGCAACATCACATAGTAACTCATCTATGAATGGATTGATGCAGTAGGGAAGGAAACACTATTCGCTGATGCAAATGTCTTTCCCTTGGTGAATCCACCTAATGTTGTATAGTTGTGGGTGTTGTCTAGTTAGTAGGCCAAACCGTTTCATGACCTCTGCTAAAATGATGTTCTTTTAGCTCCCTCTATCAAAAATGGACTACAACAAAGAACCCTTCACCCACACCTATGATTGGAAGAGCCGCGCCCCCTCCTTTGGATCTTCAGGATCATTCTTATGGATCTTGGTGGTGGCAATGATGGCACTAGCCTTTGCATTGATGATTTACTTCCCTTTGCATTCACCTTGTTGGTTTCTGACTCAGAGTTAGAATATGCATCTGATTCGGAAGCCTTTAGCTCTGCCAATAGTGACTGCTTAGCTTAAAACTCACTTATGTTGTGAGTGGGGCTTTATGAACTCACACCATTTACTCATGTCCTTCTTTGTCTTCTTGGTGTTGTTCTTTTCTTGCGGCTTTGGTGGGTTGTCTTGGGTCGCCCCAATTTGTCTTTTTCCTTTGTTATGTGGTTTGGGGGTGCCTTTCCCTTACTTTAGATTCACAGATCCAAAGTCTCGCTTCTTCTATTTAAACTTTTGTTTGATCTTGACATCGTATCAATAGGCAGCGCCAAGCAATGATATGTCCAGGAACTCCATCTTGTCCTGGATGTACTTGTGTCGAAAGTCACGGTACTTGAGTGCCAAATGCTGCTCATTATCCTTAATACTCAGCTTCGTGCAAAGGGTATGGAAAACATTTGTGAACTCTGACACATATTGGTCCCTTCCCTACTGCAATGTGGTCCACTTTATGTATTTATCTTCATAACTCCCAATAAGGTAATATTGTCCTTGATGGCGTTTCAGAAATAATTCCAAGTGGGTGTGTCTAAAAATAGTGAGGATTCCCTCTCGTCCTTTTGTTCACAGTAGGTTTCCCACCAGTCCTTCACATGTGGGGAAAATTTTAGGAGTGCAAAAGTAATCTTTTCATGATTTGAAAATTCATGAACTGAAAAATATCCTTCCAACAAATTTAACCATCTATTTACAACGTCTACATCTATCTGGCCTTCAAATATGGGAATGTCAAAGTTAAATTGTACCTTAAAAGGAGTGGTGCCTCTAGAGTGGTTGTTGGATGAAGATGCATAACCTGTGGCCAAAGGATATGGGCAAATTTATCCATCATCGCATTCCTTTGTTGCTCGAGGGCTTCCTCGAGCAATATTTTGAAAGGATCTCCTGCCCCCTCGTCTTTCTTTTCTTCCACCATGGAAGGTTGTTGAGGTTTTCCAGGCTGGTCTTGCAAAGGGTCAACTAGTTCAAGCCCTACCTCCTTATACCCTGACCTCGTTGGAGACATGTAAATAAAATAAGAGAAAAAGAAGATAACTTTGATACCACTAATCTAGAATTATGCAAGGGTGCAAAGAAATACAAATATACACATAAACATAGAGATGCAACATAAATAAAACATCATTTCATTAATATTAAAGAACTAAAATATGCTTACATACATAAATGGAAATAAACTAGCTCAGGCGACAGTAGCTTATCTCTATGATCTGAAAATGGGGCTCTTAGGCTTCTTGTCTAACTTAAAAGAACCTCTCCCACTTCCAAAGCTTTAATTTCTCCCCAAGTCTTAATGATTAACCAATGCAGAAATAAGAAATGCTTGAAAATATGGGTGTATGCTTGTATTTGTTTTCAGTTGATTACTTACTATAAAATCTGTTGTTTGTGCTGATATGGGAAGGTACTAAACTGATACACAAATGCATATAACAATAGTTAAAGCAGTAGTAAAACCAAACACATAAGGCAACAATATAATATGGATTTCACCCTGATATCTTGGGCTATGTCTCCTTGAACTCTAATCAACTCAATTAGGCTCTTTGGGATTATGGCTTCAATTCTTTTACAAGTGCTACACTTAACTCCAATGTTTTATACAGGAACGTTGGGCTCTACACCATCTTATCCCTGGGTTCTTGGAGCTCTTCGACTTTCCAACCTTGCCTCTTGGCTCTAGCTTTGGCTCTTGCTCTGGCTCTTGCTCTGGCTGTGGCTCTGACTCTAGCTCTGGCTCTGTGACTCGAGCTCTAGTTCTAGCTCTCAGCTCTTTCTTCTGGCACTCACTATGGTGCTTGGCTCTGGCTCTAGCTCATGGTTCTTTTCTCTTGCTTTTATAAGCTCTTTCACTCGGCCTTTTCATGCCTCTGTGAATAGTTCGACCTATAAGCAATTCCAACAACAATATGTTGTTTTCAATTGAGCTCTCTGGATTTTCGGCTCTGCCTCCAACCTCTGGTGGATCTACCTATTACAGTGAGCTTGACTCTAGTTTTTCTGCTTCCAGGTCTGCTTACTGCTTCCTCGGTTGCTCTCTATTTTTCCCCCCTTTTACTCTATGTTTATTCGTGGCTTAACGCCAATCCATATCATGACTATTCGCTTCCTCTCTCGGCTCTTCGAATCACCTCCCTCTGTCCACTAGAATTCCCTACTCTGCGTCATCATCACTGTAATGCTTCACAGAGAGGTGGTCACTTGTCTCCTCACGAGCTGAGCCAGCTCTTCCTCAAGTGGTTCGTTACTTCGGTTACTCTGTGAAATGATTCATCCGCCAACTCAGCGTCCAATCGATCTTCAACCTTTATGTGTCGAAGCTTATTTTCTTTGTTGAATCTGGTTTCCCATTAAGTTCAATCTCTGTCATTAGATCAGGGGCCTCCAGATCTAATGGTTATCACTCTTATCACGCGGTTGACATGCTTGGACTTAGCCTGCGATGAGAGTGGGTTTCTCTCTCATTTGTTAGACACGCATCAATCAACGTATGGAATCGCTAGGTTCTCTGACAAAGTTGCTTACCGCTAGAAACACCTCTGATATTTTGCTAGATTTGGAGCACGAGACCCGCCTTTGATTTTAGCGCTTTTCCCACATTTTCTTGGCTTTCCTTGTGACCGAGCGCTTGGGGTTTTACCATTTCGAGGGGTTTTTCCCAATGATGTGCTAATCACGCATAAGAAATAGTCTCCGTTTTTTGGTCTGAGCCTCATAACTACCATTTTTGCGCCATGCACAGTGCCCATGGGCCAACGGTCAATGTGCTTTGACCTAAGGTCCTCGTTGCTCTATGCTAGCTGCAAATTGTCATTGTTCAGAGGTTATTTTTGATAGGCTTCGACATCCATAAGACTTTAAACTTGGTTTGAGTTTTTTTTACAGAGTTTGGGTAGCTTTAAGAGAGTTTAAGGATCCAATTCAGATCACGCCTTCCCACTAAAAGAAACTTTTGGTCCATGAAAATACTGATATACTGATCTGAGCAGTAAATGAGAGTAAAAACACCCTATTTTTTTCAGCCTCCCTACACTTGCCTTTGCATAGTGCCTCTGAGCCAAAATATTTAACCACTTCCCTTCCTGGATGGGTTGGTCGTTTGGGAAGAACTGTTTTCCTCCTTGACTTCATGCAGAACTTCTACTATGAAGTTTACAGAAGGTAGTTTGAACTTCTTTTCCTTGATCCTTGATCCAAGGTGGCTCAAGCAAATGTGAAGTACATCTGCTCCACAAAACTTTCATTTGTACCTGTTTGAAAAGTTGCCAACAACAACTATTAACAACAGCGGGCATACAGACAACAATTGCATGGACTAACTCCTGCTTCAACAAAGAAACAGATTTCACATCTTGTGAACCCTACCATATCTTATATCTGCATACAAATGATTGACAAGATAACAAGCCAATAAAACATGCCTTTACAACAAATGACCCTTCAAGTCAAGCATGTAGGAAAAAGACTTTTAGGACTCTTTTCCAAAAGATGAAACATTTCATCCTTATCTCCATTTTGGAGACCAAGTTAACTTCTCCCAAGCTAGCATCACATGCATCTCATGCTCAAGCATGCATTCCATCTTTCAAATTTTGCTTAAGTACACTGTACTTCCGAAGCTGAAATGAACATCGTGTTGCAGCAATAAAGTGAGTTTCCTACTCAACTTATTTCTATTTACCATTTGGTAAGATCCTGCAACTTGCATTTATTCCATAAAGAAATGCAAATAGATGCATCACTAGACATGCAACCCTAATTGAATAAGAATTATAGCCATTTCTTACCAATCCATTTCAAAGGTCCCTCCTTTGTTTTCACATCAGCATCAATATGTGAATCATCTTGAACCACATCAACCATGGAAACTTTATTTCCATCACTGCCATTTTCTTTTTCCACCTTCTTCTTCAACTTTGGTGGAAGCAATGCTGGATTCAATGTCCAACACCTTTCAGCAAGATGCCCTTGCTTATGGCAGTAAGTGCAACACATGTGCATCCTTTTGACAATGTGATCTGCCTTGTCTTGTGGACGTTTGGTTGCTTTCTTCTTTTCCTTCAAAATTTTCCTGTATGTGGCCATCCTCTTCCAACATCTAGAAACATAATGGTTATCCAAACCACAAAAGGAACATGCAGTTATTTTTCCATGCTTTACAAAATCAAAAGGAATGTGGTTAGAACCAGATTTATACCTGCCTCTTTCACCTTTATTATCTTCATGAAGAGTTGAAGAAAATGAAGAAGTGGCTCCCTTTGGAACACCATCACTTTCTTCAAGATTGTCAGAGTTTCCACAACCCTCTCGTTCAAATATGTGCTTCTGAAAACCTGCGTCATGCGAATGATGTTCTGAGCTATTTCATTCCTCCTTAATACAATCTTCACATTTTTGAGGTAGAGGACCTATAATGAAACTCCTTTTGGGAACTATTTCAATGGCCTTCATGGCAGCTTTGGAACTCTCTCCATAAGACTATCCATAGCCAAGACCTAAATACTTAGGCCTTTCCTCAACCATTATTGGCTCAACAATACCTTGTCCATGTTTGCACAATCCTTTTCCTTCATAGCCCATCTTGGACATTAGCTTGGAACCTATGCCTCTGGTATGTTTTTCAAAAGAACCAATATAAGCATTCTTAGAAGAATTTGAAGAAAAACAGGAATGGTTTACCTCTTCTTCAAGTTGATACTTGGCCAAGGCTTCTTTTGCAACAAAGAGTTGTGACTCCAACTCATGCATCCTTTTCAGGTTCATACTTGCAATTTGAAGTTGCCTCTCCATTTCTTGCAATTTGCCAGAAAGCATCTGCTTTTCTTCCTCCACGGAATTCAATTGCTCTCGAAGTATGCTACTCTTCCTTCCATCCTCATACATTTCTCTCACCATATCCATCATGGTGGACAAGTCTTTCTTCATTTCTCCATCAAAGGAACTTGTGATGAAGGAGGAATTTGAGGACTCACTTGTAGAAGTTGTTATTATGAAAATGAACAAAAAAACTTCAAACAAGATTATTAAAGAGCTTACTCAAGAAAACTTTTGCAACAAACCTCTTATTCTTCAATGATTGCCCTGAGCTCCTTTGGGATAGAAGAATGCCTTCAGCTCTTCTTCCTTCTTATCCTTCCTGGACTGAGCTATCAATAGCTTTCCTTCACCTCTGCAAACTCAAGCAATAGTCACTCTGCAACTAAGCATATAATCGATGAGGCAGTCAATCCTTGATTGTCCAAATTCCTTTTAGACAAGCAACCTTTGCCCTGTCAATCAAGCATTCTATTACAACCTTCTTTGAAGGTGGGGTTAATCAATCTTAAGCTCTAATACCACCTGATCTGAAAATGGGGCTCTTAGGCTTCTTTTCTAACTTACAAGAACCTCTCCCACTTCCAAAGCTTTAAATTTTCCCCAAGTCTTAATGATTAACCAATGCGGAAATAAGAAACGCTTGAAAATATGGGTGTATGCTTGTATTTGTTTTTAGTTGATTACTTACTCTAAAATCTATTGTTTGTGTTGATATGGGGAGGTACTTAAACTTATACACAAATGCATATAACAGTAGTTAAAGCAACAATGAAAATAAACACATAAGGCAACAATATAATATGGAGTTCACCCTCATATCTTGGGCTACGTCTCCTTGAGCTCTAATAAACTCGATTAGGCTCTTTGGGATTATGGCTTCAATTCTTTTACAAGTGCCACACTTAACTCCAATGTTTTATATAGGAACATTGAGCTTAGAACACCATCTTATCCCTCGGCTCTTGGAGCTCTTCGGCTTTCCAGCCCTGGCTCTTAGCTCTGGCTTTAGCTTCTACTCTGGCTGTGGCTCTGACTCTAGCTCTGGCTCTGTGGCTCAGGCTTTGGTTCTGTTTCTAGCACTCGCTCTAGCTCTTGACTCTGGATATGGCTCACAGCTCTCTGCTCTGGCTTTTATAAGCTCTTTCGCTCAGCCTTTGTATGCCTCTGTGAACCGCTCAACCTCCAAGCAATTCCAACAACAATATGCTGCTATCAATTGAGCTCTCTGGCTTTTCGGCTCTGCCTCCAAACTCTAGTGGCTCTGCCTATTACAGTGATCTTGGCTTTGGTTTTTCTGCTTCCAGGTCTGCTTACTACTTCCTCGGCTGCTCTCTCTTTTTCCCCCTTTTACTCTCTTTCTATTCATGGCTTAATGCCAATCCGTCTCATGACTATTTGCTTCCTCTCCCAGCTCTTCGAATCGCCTGCCTCTATCTGCTGGAATTCCCACTCTACATCATCATCATTGTAACGCTTCACAGAGAGGTGGCCACTTGTCTCTTCACGAGCTGAGCCAACTCTTCCTCATGCAGTTCATTACTTCGGTTACTCTGTGAAATGAATCATTCGCCAACTCAGTAGTCCAATTAGACTTCAACCTTTATGTGTCGAAGCTTATTTTCTCCATCGAATCCAGTTTCCCATCCGGCATAATCTCTGCCATTAGATCTAGGGCCTCCAGATCCGATGGTTATCGCTCTTATTGTGCGGTTGACTTGCTTGGATGTTAGCCTGCGATGAGAGTGGTTTTCTCTCTCATCCATCAGACACATGTCAATCAATGTATGGAATTGTTGGGTCCTCTGACAAACCTTCTTACCGCATGAAACACCTCTGATATTCCACCGGTTTTGGAGCATGGGACCCGCCTTCGGTTTTAGCGCTTTTCCCACGGTTTCTTGCCAGCTTTCCTTGTGACCGAGCGCTCAGGGCTTTACCATTTCGAGGGGTTTTGCCCAACAATGCATGATTCGCTAATCGCGCATCAGAAACAACCTCCATTTTCTGGTCTGAGCCTCCTAACTTCCATTTTTGCGCCATGCACAGTCCCCATGGGCCAACGGTCAATGCACTTTGACCGAAGGTCCTCGTTGCTCTGTGCTGGATGAAAATTGTCATTGTTCAGAGGTTATTTCTATTAGACTTCGACATCCATAAGACTTTAAACTCTAGTATGAGTTTTTTTTTATAGATTTTGGGTAGCTTTAAGAGAGTTTAAGGATCCAATTAGGATCACTTTAAGAAGAGATGTGGTGGCTACATGCCTCTGAACTATGTTACAATGAGGCTCAAGGGCCTTTTTATTATTGAACGACAAGGTAAATCCTTAAACAACCAAAACCATAACCCCAAGAGATGGAACGCCAAGAGTTCATGGGCCTCGTTGGGGTTAGTTGGGAAGCCAACTTCCCGGGGTCGTAACTTAGTCAAATTATCTCTATTTGGCGCATATATTACCTTGTTGGAAATATCTCTCTGACTACTTTAAGATTTGTTATAATCCCATAAACGGGGGCCTATTGTGGACCTCAAAAAAATGTCATTTAGGGGGTCAAAATTGCTCTAGAAGTTCAAGACCTGAAAAATTGCTAAAAATAGTAAATGCTACTATAAACAAGGAAAATAATGAAAATGACTAGAGGTCTAGGTGTATTAGGTGGGTGGCCACCAATATCCACCTAGATTATATTCTAAGGGAAGGAAATGGAAGATTGACCTTGTGTGGCCAAGTCAATGTAGACCTTAGTCATTGAAGTTGGTGTATATGTGCGTTTTTCCAATTTGGTCTCAATGTAGCGAGCATCCTAATTGATAATAAGAAAGTGAGGCCTTGAGTTGAATTTGAAGGTTGTAACAGAAGTGAAAAGTGAGAACATATAATATGAGAAGGGACATTCCTTGAAATATATGAGTCATGAGTGACCAAGTTGAGAAGTTTCTCAAAAAGGCATTAGTACACAATAGGTGAGGCAAAGGAATGTGACATGCAGACTTGGAAAATTTAATCTTGATTGTGCAATTCTCTGGATTGAGTGGTGGAATTAATATGATATTCAACTTTAGGTGTAGCAGAAGTGAGATGAATTTTGGGTCTTCAGCCCCTTTACATGATCGTGAAGGAAAGCCTCTAAAGAGTTTAAGTAGATCCAACCCACAAGTGAGTTGGTAGTGTGCTCGGGCCATGAATTAAGGCACCTAGTCAAGCCTTTATAGTATTTTTTGAAAGAAAGGGAAGCAACTAACCTCGACTTAGGTGGGGTCTATTTGGCTTGGTCAGGCCTTGAAGTAGTCAGGGCCAGTTGTGGAGGAAGGAAGTGGGTTGTAAGCGAAGTCCCAAGCAAGTGTAGGCCAACCAATTAAGTTGGGTAAGTCATCCTTGAACTTGGTCAATGTATTCAACCATGTGTGTATTTTGGCGTGGATTATTTTACCTCACCTGAACCCCTAACTAGCTAAGTATGAGGAATAACCTCCTCCATTGTTCAACCACAATAGTGGATTCCAATGGAGAACCACGACGATAAAGAATTTGGTTAAAAGCATTCATGTGACCATGGTTTCGAAGAGGATTAGTTAATCATATAATGGGAATATCGTGTGTTGTTTGACCAATGTTGACACCACAGCATGGGATTCGAGACCACAAGATCCACTGTTGTACACAAGTGTATCAGAGCAAATTTTGAAAATGGTGAGTTCAAGGAATGCAAGGTGTATCCACTCATTGACAACAAAAGATCTTTCCATTGGTAAGAGCATGGTTTCGAATTGATAGATAAGAATGAGCATCCTATGGGTTAGCTCCAAGTTGAGGGACTATCAAGCCAGAGCTACGTCAATGTGGCTAGGTGTGTTAAAAATCACTGGTGCTCCTCAAGGTGAAACTCTTGGGTGTATATATCGTTTCTTCATTAAGTCCTTTAAATTTAATTGTAACTATTTTAATTCTGGTGTACTCATTCTGTAAGGAGTCTTTAATACTAGAGAAATTTTAAGGATTAATTCAATAGAGAAATATAAACCTTCTTTGGTGGAAAACTTGGTACTTCTCTTAATACATCCTCAAACTCTTATAGCACTAGAAAATCTTCAAAGACTTAGCTATTTGGAATTCTCTAGATCTTTTACATGAGCTACATATAATTGACATATTTTCTTGAAACATCTCTTCAATTGTAAGGCTAAAATATCTCTAATGGAAATAGATATTGGAATTCCTTGCATAAAGTTTTTCTTTCCTTCTTTATTAAGACATGTAAAAGTATTGTTATGTAAATCTAGGACAACAAGATTCCTTTCGAGCCAAGCCATTCAATTTACGGTATCATATGATCCCAATGGTATGATATTCAAGTCTACAAATGCATCCAATCCATTCATATTTATGATACAACTTTTGACAATTTCATTGATCTTTCTCTTGTTGAACCAACAATGATCTTTCAAGTTTTCTTTTCATCAAATGAAATATATCCATTACTTTAGGATTAATGTAACTATGGCTTGCTTCTGAATCAATAAAAATAACAATGTACTAATTTTATACTCTTGCCTTCCACCTCAATCATCTAGGATTGATCTTTGGCATGTCAATCCTCCAAGGAAGTGTATATGCTTGGAACATTTTTTCCCATGATTTCCAT
This sequence comes from Pinus taeda, assembly GCA_000404065.3. NCBI lineage: Eukaryota > Viridiplantae > Streptophyta > Pinopsida > Pinales > Pinaceae > Pinus > Pinus taeda. Next base: position 40,573 of record APFE031136448.1, on the reverse strand, counting down.
TATTATAGCCACTCGAATGTTATGTGAGGTCATCATTTTTTCATCTCTACAGGGAAAATCCTTATATAAGTGATCTCATTTACATCCCCAACATTTGATCAGTGGATTTCCTCCTTTCCCAAATGGGTGTTCCATTTGGGATTCATCTTGAGTATGTTGATTTTTTCGATATCTTTCAGGACTATTTCTCTTGAAAGGTGGTCTAAAACCGTTCTTTCTCTTATTTGTTTTTCCCTCCTTCTTGTCTCTCTAAGATTTCTGAAAACCTTCATTGCCTTGTTCTTATCATACAAGTACTTGGAATTTTTAATGGTTGAAAAGAAATTCCCAGGCTCATCAAATTTAATCTTATATTTATAAAAATATGGCAATCCACTCAAAAACGTTTGAATTTTCAATTTTTCCTCTGATAAAACCTACGTACCTCAACATGAACTCCAATAACTTTCTTTCATATTCCTTCCTAGTCATGTTTTTGAATTTTAGTTCAAATAACTCTTGCATCTTCTTATCATAATAGTGTTCTCAAAGATATTGTTGCTATAAATATTTTGTGAATTCCTTACAAAAAATCATTTCTCATCAATGTGCTTAGCTTGGTTCAACTAGTCCCACCGCATAGAAGCTTTCTCTTGTATATTATAAATAGCAATTTTGGATTCCTAATTCTAATTCTTTCTAATTCTAAGAAACCAAATTTCAACATCATCTCCCCTTTTATTTTCACCATCAAAGGTAGGTGGCTTAAGCTTCCTAAGCTCACTTTGCAAATTATCCTAGGCATACCTTATTTTTTTTTCCGTTTAACAATAGACACTTAAGGGTTGCTCCCAGAATCATCAAATGAATACAATTTCTTAGACAAATGAGTGGGTGAGTGATGATATCTTTGAGCTCCATTAGGATTTATTGAGTGTTGGATATTTTGTAGCTATTTTTCCTTGCATGAGGTCTTCCATCTTCCTCATGGCTTGAGCCTAACCCATTCTTTACTTTTATATGTAATTAATTTAAACTTTGTAATAGTTGATTGTTTATTTGATTTTTTTTCCTCGTGTTCTCTTCTTATTCTTTCATTGTCAACGTTGTAGCTCGACACTTATGCTCTCAAACTGCCCATAATCTCTACCAATTTAGTTGGTTCTAGTTTGATTCTACATTCATTAGATTTAGTCTCCCCAAATAATGTTTAAGCCTATGGTTTCCATCTCATGCTTATAAAATATGTGTTTTTCATCCATGTATCTGATTTGTAACCCTAACCTAATCCTATTTTGTTGATACCCCAATTTTGCAAAAATGTGCATACAATTAAATTATGTTAGATATAAACAACAATTATACAATTATGGAAATTATATATATGATTTTCTTGCTCTGTAAGGATACCAATGACACTATTTGGATTTTCTAAAAATTTTATGATACTCAAGTCGATATTTTTGGCTGATAAATGGTGTCTACTCTTTATTAGCTTTCTATTGACTACTTATTTTCCCAAATCTAAGCTCTAGGCTATAAGTTATGGCATGTTGAAGTTTGCTACCATAACTCTAACACCAATATAGATCCATTATAACTCAAGATCTACTTAACGTCAAGAGGGATCAAATCTCTAAAGATGCAAACCTCTTTATAAGTGCAAAACTTGGGGAAAGGTTTGCACCTCTAGAGATTTGATTCCTCTGGTCTCTTGGTAAATTCGGAGTTAAGATGGATCTATAATAGTTTTGAACAAAACACGCTAATAAAATGTTTTAACTATGATTTTTTCACTTTATTATATATATATAATATATATATATAATATATATATATATATATATATAGTATGTTGGTACATGCCCCCTCCTATTCGGAAATAAAAAACAATATATTCATAAGATTCTTTTCTCTCTATACATAGAGGTACAATGAGTTACTTTAATCATATATTATATATATGTGTGTTTGTGTGTTTAATATGAAACATATATATATTAAAATGTTTCATATTAAACATTGAAGGAATTACAAATCTCTCACATAACTTGAATTAGAAATTAGAAAGTACCTATTAAAAGAATAAGAACTCTCTCTCTTTCTTTCTATATATATATTTGATGTTAAAATCTTTTAATCAATATGCATATTGTAATATATGATATATAACCATATATTATAATAGTTTTTAAATGTTACATAACAACTCTATATTAATTACGCATCTCCCTTTCAATGGAAAGTTAAAATAAAAGGATCCTTTTCTTTAAATTTCTTTATTTTTCTCTATATAAAGTTGATATAAAATTATGTTATTTAATATAACTATTGAAATATTTCATTTATGGCTAACACTAAAATATTTAAATAACATATTTTTGGGTCATAAAATGAGATACGCACTATGTAATATCTTTAATATTATTTTTACATGACATTTCTCACCTCCATATTAAATAGTGAAAAAACCATGCATTTTTATTTTCAATTACTTTATCTCTCTATACAAAGTTGATATAAAATTAAGATGGAAATTCAAGTATTTTGTATTAACAACATTAATTTGTTGTTATTACTATTTTATAATTTGTTAATGTAAACATTATTTTATTATTTCTAAATGTGACTTTACTCTCCCTCATATGAATTATAAAAAGCCTCTTCTCACCACAATTATATACTTTGATATATATATATATAATATATATATTATAATTATATATAATTCATTTTAACATGATAAGCATATTATAACTTTATTTATTATTAGTATTATTTCTTTTTAATTAAATTACCATTATATTTATTATTAGTTTTTTTAAATACTTCATTTTGAAAACTACAATATCCCTATTATTAAGTTCATAATTTAAATACTTATACTCATTTATAACTATTACATTCCCTCCCTATTTAAATCAACCACATTTAAATATTATACCTATTTAAAAAAATAGTAAAACGCTTCTTTTATTTTCATAATAAGAATAAAATATCTTTAACTTATCAATATTGAAAAACTAAAAGTAAAATTAACCCTTCAAATTTATTCCCTGAGCCCGGTCTTAAAGATAATTTGGAGAGGGCGCTATTTTATTAAGGCATGCTAACTTTGTACTGTATGAACCGCTGATTGGACACTGCTTTTTATCGAGTTTGGCATGTGATTGACATCATTGAAGGAGCACAATTAAAGAGGTAAGTACAGCGATTCCAGAGGGATCTTTATGGATTCTTTTGGTATTGGTTCTGCCCATTGGATAGCAGTTTATGTGTTTTCTTTATCTCCATCTAATTCTCTTTCTTCTTGGTTTCAAATTTCTGATTTGTACGACTGCAACCACAAAGCCTCACAGGGGTTATTTGTTTCTCTTATGTCATCTCCATGGAGGTTGAAGGAGAATAAGAACTATGGTTGTGATAATCCCCGGAGGTCCCTCATGGTTGAAGTCAATTGAAAGTTGAGTTTTTTCACCCTGTAGTACTCGAGAAACTCTGATAAATGAAATTGTTGGTTGATCTGACTACATGTCCCTTGTGGTGTGTATTGACCATGAGCAGGTCAAAGTTTCAGGGTGAAACGGTGATCAATTAGTAGATTTCAATCAGAAATATGCCGGAAGGGCATTGGGGTGATCGATTAGTGGATTCCAATCAGAAATATGTCGGCAGGGCACTGGAAAAATGGTGCATTTTGGATAAAAATTTTCCTATGTAATGCCACAACATACCAGGCTGGTCATAAGAAATTTCATCAAGATAGGTCTTTTATTACACATTCATTATTCTTTTTCCTATGCAATGCCACAACACAACATACTGTCATGAGAAATTTCATTAAGATATCTATCTCTTATTACACATTCATTATTCATCAAAATGTTAGGAAATAAAATTTAAAAGTAAAAGACAAAAACCCTTTTTTACCAATTTTTGATAGAGGGCCCTATGACCCTAAAAAGCTTGAAATGAGTACAAAACATAAAAAAATAGAGCTCCAGATATAGCGGTTAATAACTGCCTTCTTACCTAAAGGAAGATCTCAATCATGGAGTAAATAGGATGGAGCTAAAGTAGTGACATAAAGCTATAATATAACATAAAAAATTAAACTCAAACATGCATGATTCTCTTTAAAGAATGCCACAGTTGTAACAGAATCTCAGAAATTGTTTTGAACATAGAAATTGCATCCAATGGTGGAAATTAGCTATAGTTTTAAGGTAAAAACCCAGAATGGAAACTGCATGTATTTGAAAGCCAAGTTTAGTGACATAAAGCTATAATATAACATAAAAAATTAAACTTAAACATGCATGATTCTCTTTAAAGAATGCCACAGTTGTAACAGAATCTCAGAAATTGTTTTGAACATAGAAATTGCATCCAATGTTAATTAAAATAATTAAAGAATCTAAGTATAGATTCAATTATAAGAGTAGTTGTTGACTCAAATGGTGGAAATTAGCTATAGTTTTAAGGTAAAAACCCAGAATGGAAACTGCATGTATTTGAAAGCCAAGTTTTAACACAAAATTAGTTTTCCTTTAAAAGAAAATAAGTTGCACCATTCATCTGCACCACATATACCCTTTTTCCAGCAACACCTTTAGCAAGATGAACCGGTAAACTACAGTAAGCACATGGTGCCACATTTTCAGGTTTCACTATTTACATATATGCACAGCCAGTCTGGTATAGCACACTTCTATAGAACAAAGATTTTTATTATAAAAACTACAGGTAAAGAAAAAGAAAATGCCTTCGTTGGGAACATAGTCTCCTGTCAAGGGAAGTCACTTCAAAATGCACAAATCACCTTCTAAGAAAAGGAATAAACACGATGCTGTAAAACAAAGAACTAAAAAAAACTACAATGAGTAAACTCAACACAATGCTTAGGAGATCCATCTCCAGGGGTATCGAGAATCTGCTGATCCCATTACATGCATGTCATAAACTTGAAAGGGATCTGTTTCTATGCCATAGTCCATCAAAGGCCTGTCTTCCAGTTGATCATCATGGTCATACACAAAATCAGGGATTTCAATCTGTCCCTTTCTAATGCAATCCCAGAGAAATTCTAGACGGTTTACATATTTCAACTTCCAGTATAAACTGCATAACACATCAAAAATTTCATGAGAACATCTGTAATAATTAGTCCTAATAAATTAGCTGAATCAAAATGCAAACTCAGCTCAATACTAACCCTGCACTCAAGAAGAACCGGCCAAGGGTTGCAAAAAACAATCTTGACTGAATCCCTGGATGTACGAAATACACCACTTGAAGCCTTTCTTTAAAATCCAGAGGAAGTTCTTCATAGATCAACCACAATGTAGACATCCCAGGGCAGTTTTCACCCCTTTGTACGGAAGTATGCATGTAAACAACACAATAAGGCCCTTCAGCAATTTCATTCGAGATCTTATGGTAAACGTATTTTTGTAGTCTTTGTCCACTGACAAGAGCAGCTGCAGAGATAAAATATAAACTGATCTTTCAGTGAAAGGTATGCATAATCTGAAAGGGAAAGATACAATACAGACAATTTATATTCTGATTTATTTAACATGCTTCAAAAGCATTGCATGCTTCATATAAAACGAGAACATCCCAATCTAAACCCAGTTGAACTAGCAAGAATACAGTGGCAAAAGGCTCACTGGAGAAATCAGTTCATTGACAAAACTCCGCCACTCACAATCATTTGGCAAAGAACAACCTTAAACCAATAAACCAAATCAACTGAATTTTGAATGTGCCAACCAATGGGTGAAAAGAATTGAACTACAAGGCCTACCAGAATCAGACAACCCCATAAACCTATTGGACACCAAAATTCTTTTGTAGTATCGCTGTGATAACTATAGAAGCCGAAACACTCCTTGCATAACTATTTTGGCCAGTACCCTAGAAACATAATAGAAGGAGACCACTCAGATATCCAGATAAAAGTTAAATGAAGGAATTTCCATACGGTTAAGAGGGCACTACAATATAGTGTATCCTACTAACAAAATGGAACATTGTATTGTTTACAGACTGCATGGAGAATTGAAAAAGTCCTCACCTAAGTTACCTTAGAATATAAGGTGCATTTATTTGGTAAGACTTCATATTATGCAGATAGACACTATGTGGTTGGGTAGAAGGGCTGTTTTCTTTTTTACTGAGGTTCAAATATATGTTAGTGATATAATGAATTACAATGTCTTGATAAATATTGTTGTAATGACTTTGTGTCTATAAAAATTGTTGTATTAACTTGGAACTTTATGAATTCTCAAGTGAATTACTTGTAGACTGATATGGTACCAGCAACCTCACTATAATCCATGAGGCAGGGAGGCTGATTTCTTTCCACAGAAAAAATAGAAAATAAAAAGAAAACAAGTATGTCAATTCTGACAGATTTTTTTGGGAATTTATACCGAGGACACGACCATAGAAACACAGATCAAAACGGAAAAGGGAAAAAAAAAGAAAGATAAAAACATTACATTATGTCTCAGATATTCAAAACCACTCTTGCCCTCAGATTGTATCTTCGCTCAGAGAGCGATACTAACTCCTAATTTTATCCTTCTGTCAAAAGCATGCTTTTTATAACATTCAAAACCACTCTTGCCCTCACTAACTAATGATTATATCTTCACTCAGAGAGAAATGCTAAACTCCTAATTTTATCCTGTTGTCAAAAGCATGCTTTTTGTAATCTGACCTTATTCTATACTTTTCATGTTTTTTTCTCTATTTCAGATGCATGCTCCTGCAAGATAGACTTGATGAAAATATATATGCATGTCCTACGAGAAACATGAGAGAAAATTAATGAACATGGCAAATCCTTGTGTATGGGCTTGTGACTAAATAGATATAGCCGTAGGTCTCAGATTGCATTCCAAGAGGGCAAAAATATGAACTAAGCTGCCTGCCAGTATCATCCAGTCTGAGCATCAATAGCAGTGTCAGTCAGTCTACACTATATGATTTAATATTGGTGCTGGCTCATCGTCACCATAGGAAATCATAGCATCCACCCTCCGGAACAAGAAATAAATACTAGAATTCAAATTTAGACCAACAGACATGTTAGTACCAGAGCAAATGAGAATGCTATTATACCTGCAAATGAAAATGCTATTATACCGGAGGACTTTTGGCCTTCAAAAGTCAGTAAGTAAATCATCTCCATCACAATTATTTTTTTATTATGGTGAACAGGTAATTTATTGGAGTAATTTGGACTAGACCGCTGAAGATTAAATCTAGTGGTTACCTACTCCTTAAACCTTATCACAATGGACAAAAAATACCCATTAGATCTGAAACCAAAACCAGATTGAACAAATAACATCTCATAATACCAGCAACTTAACCCTCCCACAAAAACATCTTCATCACATCATTTTTATAGATATACTCACATCAACCTGAAAACTTCGCCCCTGAACTCGGTAAATCAACTCCATCTCACAATTGTTAATTGTTATGCATGTCATTATTCACGCCAGGCACCTATCAATAATATTAACATAGAAAAGAAGACTTACAAGTAAAAGATGACCTACGGGACACCAAAACTGCTTACCCTAATAAGTGCATCACATTAACTCCACGATTTGCACAGCAAGGCCAGCATTGGGATTAACACATCTTTTTAAAACTTAATTATTTATTTGGAAAAATTGAGAAACAGACCAGAATGGTAAAGAAAAAACAAAATTATATTTTTTTAGGAAGCGAGCAAAAGAGCAGATCGTACCAAACCTATGTATTGGTTACAAACTATATGCCATAACACAAGAAAAGACAAATAAGCTATATTGAAAAAGCCTGAAAAGGCAAACAGTTTCCCGAAGCAAAAGACTGTTGTTCTTACCAGGGAAATGCTTGCCAACTATTCTCAAAATACTACGACCAGCTTTGTCTGTCCCCTCCACTTTCAACACCTGAAGATCTTCAAGATCAGAATAATCATCTTCCACAAGAGAGACTTGAGAAGAGATGGGTGGTGAACCACATTCATGCCAAACTTTTTGGTTTCCACTTGTTCCTAAAGACTCACAATCCACAACAACTAGGTCAGAGGCCATTGTAACTACACAGGAAGGGATTCCTTGGCAATCTCTATAACACACCCACCCACTACCTTCAGTGGCTTATAAAGCAGACTCCAATCATCGTTATAACTTATAATTATGCATAAAAGATGTGTCAGAGGACCCAAAACCAGGCTCAATCTTCAAAATACTCGATCCAGCATAGGCCCATGGTTTTGAATTTAAAGGTGGCACAGTTGGGGTTTCCTATGACCGAGCTTATCCATCATCCTTTATGCATGCAGAGATTCCTAAAATGGGGATTTTAGGATATTCCCAGAATCTACCCCATTCAGACCAGACAATTGAACAGTCACGGCACCTTCTCTTGTCTTCTTCACATCAAGTTATCAGACAATTGAACAGCCACACCACCTTCTTTTTGTCTTCATTCACATCAATGTTTCAAGATCAGCAAGATCAGAATCTTATCCTCTCTGTATCCTTTTGCTATTAGTGTCGCTGGAAATTACATTAGAGGTGATTTGCAGGAAAAAAGTGGGTTTCGATATAAGGATGGAGCCGTCATTCTTCCATCACAATCTTCTTATACTAAACTGAATGATTGCACTATTATTCATGTTGTTGGCAGACCTCTGGTTATTTGTTCTCATCATTGTGGATGCTGGAGTCTATATATTAGAATATAATAAAGGAATGGTCAGGAAATAACAATGGAAGAAAGCATTTCCAGTCATGATATCTAAAAATAAATGCATGTACGACTACAATGTATACACTGAATAAGAAAATAGAAATCTAAAAATAATTCTGGTGAAGGTTACAATATTTATGCATGTAATTTATATTATAATTTTTAAATTAAAATATTTATTATAAGGGAATATATTATATAAAACTGGTTCATCAATGACATTTCAATATCCTGAATGAATTTCAGAGTGGATTTTTATGAGTAGCAATTTTGTTTTACTATTTCGAAATTATTTATATTGAATTTTTCTATGGTTAAAGCTTCTAGCACATAAGCCACATTTGATGGATAAAAATGTCACATATAAAAACCTCAATGGGATAATCTAAAAATAGTAGAACAGAACATGAGGTGCATGACGTGACGGCTGGCGCGGATGGCTATCGCTCCCCCAGCCGAGTTCGACTCCTGCGGCGGCAGTTGTGGCCCCGCGTATTTGGCGACCCATCGCGATGGCTATGCCGTACATTCTTCACATCTGCTGGCTTCGGCCATTTGTACATCTGCGGGCTTCGGCCTTCCTTGTTGAAAATCTGCTGGCTTCGGTTATACGTAAATATATGTAACAATTACGCTTCTTCAGCGAGATATTTCCCCCTGAAAAAAAAAAACCATGAATGAATATCAACCATTTTCTTGATTCAATAATAGCATTTCATTAGCATCAAAACCTTCCTTTAAGACGATTGATGCTTCTTTATTAATGAATTTTATTATTGTAAAACCATGAATGAATGTCAATCATTTTCTTGATTCATCAATGGATGTAAATCATTTTCCTTTTAAGACGATTGTTGCTTCTTTATTAATGAATTTTATTATTGTAAATGTTATTGGTTTTTATTTTTATTTTTTTTAATATA
>APFE031136448.1:0-30294 GCA_000404065.3 Pinus taeda | reverse complement strand
TCTCAATCAATGATTGTGCAAATCTCATGCACAGCTATAGTCACAACTGATAATAGTCTCACCCTTTCACCCACCTCTAACACTTGTCTCCACTGAACTGTCCATGCACTGAGTTAACTGATGTATTCTTTAGTTGATTTATGAGTTAATTATAGTGAATTAATTAATAATTAATTCACTCACTCATCACTAGTGTATTTTTCAATTAGACTAAATACAACTAGTTCAACTAAGTCAAACTAAACACAACTCCATCAACTCCTCAATCAACTCCATCAAATTCAATCACTTGAATTCTAACTGAAGTCCATCATGCAATAGCTCAACTAACCCATAGGAAAAGTGTATTTCCTTCTGGCAGTTGCATGTGCCACATCCGTAGCTTGAACTAAAGTGCTGCAAGAGGATAAGATAATGTTTATAGTCCAAATATTATTAAGAGCTAATAATATTTGATTGTTCTATTTTTTGGCTGGCAGTCTAAAACTAGACTCCGCCCACATGTCCAAAAATAGAGGTCCATCTATTTTTACCAACATGACCAATCATCCATAAATAGCATCCTGCAACTCATAGAACATGATCCATATGTCTAAAAATAGACATAGTCTAAAAATAGACTTTGCGCCCAAAATAGCCTGCGGGCCCACTTAGTGAAGGCGACTTCTTTTCACTAAGCTCCATCATCTTGTTGCATTTTCAGCAATTCTATCTAGATTTATAGATTTTCCAAAAAGCATTCAAAATTTTATAACACCTTTTTGAACATACTAAATAAGGGAAGTAGGTTGGACTAAGTCTCCTTGCCTTGAAGACCTATATTGATGCTCTTTTTGACTCAGTATCGTAGGTGAATCTCATTGCAACAGAGTTTGTCAAGAAGTTGGGGCTAGAAGTTTGTGATCATCCAAACCCATATCCATTGGGGTGGGTAGATAAGGGTACAACACTGAAGGTAACTAAATAGTTCCAAATTAGATTTTCTATCACTGATGATTTTATTGATGAAGAAGATCTAGATGTGGTTCCCCTTGATGTATGCGGAGTCCCTTTTGGGAGTCCATACAGTACATACATGATGCAATATTCAAGAGGAGAGCGAACTAGTATCGGCTCGTCAAGGATGGAAAATTGCTCATCGTGAACATGCACAAAGGAAAGTAAAAAATCTCACTGGTAAGTGCAAACCAAGCCAAGTAATTGATCAGTTCCAGCAAGAAGTATGTTTTATTGTTTTTAAGAGAAAGACAGTCCGAAGAGGAAGAAATAAGAGGCAAGGCATCCCTGTAGGGGTGTACTAAGAAATAAAAACAACAATTGGGGAGTTGTTACAGGCATACAATGATGTGTTATGAGAGCCTAAAGGGTTACCACCTAAGAGAGAAGTGGAGCATGAGATCTAGCTATTGCCAAACTCCCCATTTCTAAATATTGGGTTGTATAGGTAGACTATTATAGAAGCAAGTGAGGTGAATAAACAATTGCAGTAGCTACTGGAACAGGGTGTCATTCAACTGAGTACATCACCATGTGGGTCACCCATCATCATTATGTCAAAGAAGGATGGGACTTGGAAGATGTTTATATATTATAGGGCGTTGAATAAAAGCATGCTTAAGAACAAATACCCCCTTCCTAGGATAGATCATTTTTTGGATTAGTTGCAGCAAGAAAAATAATTCACTAGGCTGGATTTGAAGTCTGGGCTCACCAAGTTCGAGTCAAAGAAGAAGATACTTGGAAAACCTCCCTCAAAACTAGGCAAGGTTTATATGAGTGGTTAGTCATGCCATTTGGCTTATGTAATGCACAAGCTACATTTATGATATTAATAAATGATGTACTACGTCCTTTTAAAGATTCATTTTTTATTATCTATTTGGATGATATATGGGCATATAGTGCTACCTGTGAGGAGCATATGCCAAATTTGATGCAGGTGTTGGAAACATTGAAGAAGCACCAGCTGTTAGCAAATATCAAGAAGTGTAATTTTGTGCAGCAATCTTTGGTGTATCTAAGGTGTGTGATTGGTGGAGGAGAGTTGAAGAGAGATCCTTCCAAGATGGAGGCCATCATGAAATGGTCAGTGCCTACTAATGTTTTTGAGGTCAAGAGTTTCATTGGGGCAGCACAATACCTGAGGAAATTCATAGCCTCATTTTTAGTGGTAGCAATGCTGCTCCATGCCATAATAAGTGGAAAGAGCTTACAATGGGGAAAAGGTCAGCAGAAGGCTTTTGAGGAGCTAAAGAAGAAGTTCAATCAAGCACCAGTTCTAGAATTACCAAACTTGCAGCGACCCTTTGAAGTGGAGACAGATGCAAGTGGGTATGTTATGGGAGTTGCCTTGATGTAAGGAGGAAGGCCTATATGCTACTATTTTGAAGTATCTCATAGGGTAGTTCTTAACTACATTCTCAAGTATCTCATATGGTAGTTCTTAACTACCCTACCTACGACAAGGAGCTCTATGCCATGGCGAAAGATGTGAAGAAGTGGAAGCATTATTTGATGGGAAAGGAGAAAATAATCCACACAAATCACCAGTCATTGCAATACTTGCAAGCCCAAAGTAAGTTATAACAGACCAGACATTATAAGTGGATGGGGTTTTTACAATAGTTTCATTTGGTGATCAAGTATAAGAAGGAAAACATAAAAAAAAATTATGACATGCTTTCAAGGCCACCCACATCAAAGATGACAACTTTAGGGACTCTTATGCACATGGAATCATTCACTCATGTTGCATAAAGAGAGGCATATTTAGAGGATGAGGACTTCAAGTAGGTGTATCAATAGTTGCAGAGTCAAAGTCATGTGCATGATGACAACAAAACCGTTTACTGCTATCTCCAGGATGGGTTACTCTACAAGATGGATAAGCTATGTTTTCCTAAAGGTGAATGATTGCAGTTGATCAAAGATGCTCATACCTCCAAGTTTGCAGGGCACTTTGGTTAGGGAAGACCATGGCTAATTTTCATAGGTATGTGTATTGGCCCAAGATGTAAGAGTAGGTAGCTAGGTTCATAAGAGGATGCATGCTTTGTTGTACCAACAAGCCTAGAAACAGGAAAAAAGGTTTATATCATCCCTTACTTGTACCTACTCATCCTTGGGAAAGCATTTCCATGGACTTTGTGGGAGGTTTATTGACAACCAGGAAGGGACATGACTACCTATTCATGGTAGTTGACAGGTTCAACACGATGTGTGTTCTGATGCCCTATAAAAAGACCATCAGTGGACAAGAAGCAATAAACTTGTTCATTGGACAAGTTTGGGTGAATTTTGGGATACCTAGGAGCATAATTTTAGACAGGGATATAGTATTTCTTAGTGAATTTTGGACTACATTGTGGGAGAAGATGGACACAAAGTTGAAGAGATCTACAACATTCCTTCCAAATACAGATGGGAAGACAAAAGTAGTCAACAAGACTTTAGTGCAACTTCTAAGTGGATATAACTAGAAGCATCTGAAGACCTCAGATGAAAATATGGTTTATATACAACATTCTTATGACATAGTAGTCCACACTTCTACAAGAAATTCTCCACTTGAAACTTGTTTTGGATATTTTCCTCCTTCACCATTGGAAATTGCATATGGGTAGCAAGGAGGAGTGAGGGAAGATCTTACGGGAGATGCTTTGAGAACCAAAGAATTTATAGAGAATATCATGTAGATCGATCTACAGGTATAAGAAATATTGCAAAATTTGTAGGATAAGTATAAGGCTAGGCATGATCAACACAAAACAGAGAATTTATTCAAGGTGGGAGACAAAGTATGGTTACAGTTGAACAAGGAGAGGTTGCAGGGGCCTAGTAAGAAAATCAAGGCTCTGAGGTATGGTCTATAACAAACCTGGTGAAAATTCCATGTAATAAAAGTTAAAAATAATAAACACGATTGATGGGACGCTTATTCCATGTTGAATGTTGGGAAATACATCCTAGGGGATGTTCATTTGGCTGTTTATAGCTAAGTAAATTGTCAAAGGCAATGGCTAAGGGCTTTGGAAAGGCAAAACGAATTTTTTGGCACAATTACTTATGAAAATAATAGAAATTAGGAGAAAAGGGAGGTGAAAGGTCACAAGTTACATGTGAGGAGAAAAATGAAGGAAAATAATGGAAAATGAAGAAAATAGAGGCCTCATTCATAAAAAGGATCCTGAGGATACATTAGTAACCTTTTGTCAGTTGAGTTTTGGAGCTCCCTTCTTATTATCTCTCTCTCTCTCACTCTTGGACAATTAGAGTTTCTAGTAGCACTTTGGCATTGGAGTAAGAAATGAAAAGGAGGCAAGAGGAAGCAAAGATCAAGTAGGGAAACGCAGGATCAAGCAACTACAACAGGCTTCATTGTAGGTATCAAATTGCATGTGTATTTTCCTTTCTAGATTTGGCATACATGGTGTTGCATATGTTTCTTTTCTACCATGGCATGGGTTTCTCTAGGTCTGATAGCATTTTCAGCCTAGCCTTGCCATTTCCTGATAGCTTTAATGAGATGGGTTCTCTCATATGGTTTATGTGGGATGGCCAAATTGGATTCTAAGCTGAGTGGGGTGGACCTCTGAATTGACAAATAGATGGTCTAGTGGTCCCTGATCCAGACTAAGGATCACGAAGATATTGGCCTAGTAACCCCTAAACCAAACTGCAGGTTGCGGTAAAGCCAGATTGTGTGCCTCAGTGGGCCTAGGAATCCTTGTTTATGAATGAAGGGATATACAATAAAGCCAAGAGGTGGATTTTCTCTCCATTGGGCCTAGTGATCCTGGGATGGGATGCACGATAAAGCATGGAGAGAATATCTCGATGTAGGGCCTAGTGATCCCAGGACCAAAATGTGGATGCACAGTAAAGCCTGAGAGACTAGGAGGCACACAAATTCCTCACAGTGTAGGTGAAGAAATCTGGTGGAATCCATGTTGATTGGTTCTTTTTTGGTGTGTTCTATGAGTCCCACATTCATGCTTGGAATATGGCACGAGGGTGATTGGTTGAAGAGAGACTTGGCTCAACCAATATATGTTCAGGTGGAATGTGGTAGTCCCATCTCCGGTTGGTTCATTGCATTCATTAATGAGAAATTCATTCCCTTTATTTTCATGTGTAAATGCATTGATGAATATGTGGCTTTTGGTGGCTGATATGTTCATGGTATTTCTGTTCCTATTATGCTGGTTATATGTATATTTTATGACAACAACTATGTATGGATCTCAACATGTTTTTATTTCTATATTAATGTATAATGTGTTTATGACCCAATAGATGATAATGCAGCAAATGACATGAGGGAACAATGGTTCATAGAGATTCTAAGATAAGTATGAGATCCCTATACTTAATGTCGTTGTTTACACCTGTAGGTTACATGTTGATGATATGTTTGACGAAATGTCTATCATGGCTAGTAGGGGTCTGGTTATGGTCTTATTCAGCTTATTTCTTTTGCATCATTACTTCCTTGTACTTTTACTAATTTCAAGCTATCACTCCATTTTGGGTAGTGGCCTGAGCTTTGGGCCTGAAAACCTGGCTTAAATCCCAGGGTCGCTAGCAAAGAACTAAAATTTTTGGTTCCTGATCATTGGCAGGCAAGCCTGTGAGAGTGACTTTGGGTTGTTGATTGCTCCTTGCCCATAGCATGAGAGAGACTACGACCTAAGGGATCCATAACAATAGTGGGACCTAGGGACACGCTGTTTGAGTGGTTGGCTCGTCCCCTTAAGATTTTGTTGATGATGTTGGATGACTTTGTGTGATGTTTCATTGATTCCACTTCCTTAAGGTCACATAAGAGGTCGAATATGATCATAGTAGCCTCTCGTCTCATGTTTACCCCAGTTGGCATGGTTACGTGGGTGGATGTGGGAGGAGGGTGTTACAGAGTGTAATTAGAGCATGGTTCAACTCTCGGACTGGATGAGCGGTGTGTGTTGGTCATGCATGCATGTCAGTTGCATGTGTGTCTCTACACTTGCATTTCATGTGCTTGTTGCATTTTCTTGATGATTGATTATGGTTTTAGTAATGTTTCCATGGAGTAATGGATGTTGTCATGCATGAGCTCATAACATGCATTGTTGATATGGCCTTGCATTGATGACTGGACCCTAAATAGAGTGATGTTTATGTGTTGATACATTTATTTGTGTATGTATAAATGTTGTTATGATTATGTTATACATGTATCACACTAATTTGGTGATCTTGCAGACAAGGTATCATCCTCAAGCTATTCTAAGGAACATTGATTTATTGTGATTTGGTTTATCTGACATATTATGCATTGCAGGAATAAATATCAAATGGCTCTCAAGCTCTCTCTATGAATCCAAAGAGAAGTATGGTATTGGAAACCTTATGATTTGGCAGTTACACTGAGAAGTTTGAAGGAAGAGATAAGGAGTTGTAAGGTAGATAACTACTAGATCATACATGCACAAGAGAAACAAGAAGAGGTTAATGCTATATTCTTTAGAGTTTTCTAGACTTGAAGCGACAAGGGTTGCTTCAGATCATCCATGGACATGAGGATGGATCTAATGGGGCATATGGTAGTAAGTCTGCTAGCAGACACAGGTCAAATATATCTGATACAGTGAGAGATGGCAGATTTTTGGACACCTCGAATAGAAGGGGCGATGAGCACATGTACTATTCTAGTTTTGGTTTTGATAAACATCATGATCGTCATGACTATCATCCTTATAGAATGATAGGGGATACTTACCAGATGAATTCAAGAAAGAAAAACCACCTACTTTTGATGGATATGTGAAGAATCCGGAAGATGTAGAGGCTTGGATACTTGGGATGAACAAATTATTTAAGTTGCATGAGTACACAGATAACATGAAGGCCATAATAGCTATCTTTAGATTGAAAGGTAAAGAATACATTTGGTGGGAAGATGTTAAGCAGGTCAGAGACATCAGGAAATATGACTTGAGTTGGTGAGAATTCAAGAGGATTTTCAGGAAGAAGTACTTGTCAAAGAGGTACTACAACACTAAGGCTAAAGAATTATATGAGCTAAAGATGGGACCAATGACAAATGAAGAGTACATGACCAAGTTTATGGAGCTATTGAGGTATGTACTGTATCTTACTAATGAGAAGGCTAAAGTTCAAATATTTTTCAGTGGTTTTCGAATAGCATTTAGAGATCGGATTGAGTATGATGAGCCTTGGTCACTTGAGGAAGTCATTGGGAAATTGAAGAATTGCTATGAGCATTCAAAGCGTAAGAATGAATCTTAGCATGGATGGAAGGGGAAAGAAAAAGGTAGAGGTAGATGGTAGCCTAAGAGAATAAGGCCTCAAAATGAAGATGGGAAAGAAAATATGGCACCACAAAAGAAGTTTAATGCAGCTAGACAAGGACATGGGTCACAATAGCAACAACAACAACATAGAGGTGAGGTCACTGGTTAGTTGGAGTATTGGACATGTGGTGAGGAGCACCTTAGGAGAGATTGTCTACAACATCCAGGTGGTAGGCCTAAGATATATAGTGCACAAGAGGCACAGATTATTGGGGATATTGGTCATAGTATTCCATGTATCTATGCAATAGGGGAAAATATGCAGGGAGAACACCAAACATTTATCATTGAGATGGATGGTAAGCTTTGTGATCAAGTTATTTCTATTTTGATTGACCTTGGATCTAATTATAGCTATGTTAGTCTTGACTTGGTGGATAGGTGCAGTTTGAGTAAGGAATTGCATGCAAAGTCTTGGTTAGTGCAATTGGCTACAAGTACGAAGAAGGGAGTTCATCATTGGGTAAGAGATTGTGCATTTTACTTGAGTGTTATGCCTACCGAAAAAAATTGAATGTACTACTGTCGGGTTCATATAGTATGTTTTTGGGAATGGATTGGTTGTATCTTCATAGAGCCAAGGTAGACTACTATGACAAAGCTATCGAGTGTGTTGGTGACAATGGAGAACCAAGAGTCTTACATGGTAAGAAGAAAGCCACATCAGTTAGGATGGTGACAACTATGTAAGCAAAGTGTAGTCGTAGGAAGGGATGCAAGCTATTTGCAGTATACATTTCTAGTGATAAGAGTAAATAGGTTGAGGATGCACATGTGTTGAACAAGTATCCAATTTTGCAGCAGTTTCAGGATGTATTCCCTGAGGACATTACAGAGTTTCCACCTCACAGGGAGGTAGACTTTTCTATTGAGTTAGTGCCAGGGGTAGTTCCAGCATTAAAAGCACCTTATAGGATGAGCAAACCCGATTTGGTTGAGTTAAAGTTGTAGTTGAAGGAAATGTTAGACAAGGGATACATTAGGCCAAGTGTATCACCAGTTTTGTTTGTGAGAAAGAAAGATTGTACTCTCAAATTATGCATTGATTATAGGAAGTTGAACAAAGTGACTATGAAGAATAGGTACCATTTTCCGAGGATTGATGACTTGTTCAATCAGATGAAGGGAGCAACAATGTTTGAAGATTGACTTGAGATCCGGATACCATCAAGTACACATCAAAGAGGAGGACATTTACAAGACTGCATTTAGGACCAGGTATGGGCATTATGAATTTGTTGTTGTTCCATTTGGCTTAACTAATTCTCTAGCTACATTCATGTGCTTTATGAATAGTGTGTTGCATCCATATTTAGATAAGTTTGTTATTTTGTTCATTGATGATATATTGGTATATTCTAAAAATGAGGAAGAGCATGTCGAGCATTTAGCAACAGTGTTGAGATTATTGAGGGAGCATCAGTTGTATGATAAACCGAACAAGTGTGGTTTCTTTCAGAGTGAGGTACACTAATTGGGGCATGTTTTCTCCAAGGATGGCATTGCAGTATATCTAGAGAAGATAAGGGCTGTCATGGAGTGGGTAGCTCCTAAGAGTGTGGATGTGGTAAGATCTTTCATGGGTTTGACAGGATATTGTAGGAGGTTCATCAGGAACTTCTCATAGATTTCTTATCCCATCACATCATTGCGAAGGAAAGCTAAGAATTTCAAGTGGACAAAGGAGTACGAGGCTAGCTTTGAGCAACTTAAGTAGTTGTTGACACATGCAACAATGCTACAGATTACATATATGGACAAAGAGTTTGTAGTATGCATGGATGCTTGCAAGAGAGGACTTAGTGGAGTCCTTATGTAGGATGGATAGGTGGTATGCTATGACTCGTAAAAGCTGAAAGAGCATGAGAAAAACTACTTGACACATGATCTTGAGTTAGCAGCGATCATACATGCGTTGAAGATTTGGAGACACTATCTTCTTGGCAGGAGGTTTGTACTTATGAGTGATCATATTGGGTTTAGGTATTTGTTTAATCAGACAAGTCTAAACGTCAGGTAGGCTAGATGGTTGCCACGATTAACGAGTTTGATTCGAGATCAAGTACATCAAAGGTAAGGAGAAAAGGGTGGAAAATGCTCTCAGCAAATAGGTATTGGTACATCACTTGGTAGCTATGAGCTCCTATTGGACGGACTTACAGGATAGGATCTTGCAGGCAGGTCAGCAAGATGTCAAGTATATGGAGATTGTGCATAGGTTGCAGCAGGGTGCTGGTACAGGTACATGTGATATTACAGGTACATGCATAGGTGTAGGTACATGTACATGTAGTGGTATAGGTATAGGTGGTAGTAGAGGTACAAGCGCAGGTGCATAGGGTATGGATTATTATCTTACATTGGATGGATTGGTCAAGTTCCGAGACATGATATATGTGCCAGACAATAGTGAGCTAATGAAGGTGATCTTGAAGGAGTTTCAAGTGAAACCATATTTGGGTCACCTAGGTTATCAGAAGACACTGACATTAGTGAAGAAATTCTACTATTATCTAAATTTGAAGAGGGATGCAGCAGAGTTTGTGGCGAGGTGTTTTGACTGTCAGCGAGTGAAAGCAGAGTGTAAACATCCATGTGGACTAATACAGTCGATCACGATTCCAGAGTGGAAATGGGAGGTAATTTCCATGGATTTCATCACAGGGTTTCCAAGGACAGTGAAACAACATGATTCCATCATGGTCACTGTAGATAGGTTAATAAAGTTTGCACACTTCATTCCAGTGAAGTATATGTTCTCAACTAGCAATGTGGTACATATATTCATTAGAGATGTGGTTAGACTACATGGTGTTCCGAAGAATATTATGTCAAACAAAGATGCGAAGTTCACTTCCAAATTTTGGAAGGGGTTATTTGCAGGTTTGGGCACATATTTGGCCTTCAGAAAAACTTATCATCCATGTATAGATGAACAGATAGAGAGGGTTAGCAAGATATAAGAGGACATGTTGAGGATGTATGTGATGCATCAACAAAGGAAGTGGGAAGAATATCTCCCTTTGGTAGAGTTTTCATACAATAACGATTATTAAGAGTCATTAGGGATGATTCCTTTTGAGGCATTATATGGGCGGAGTTGTAACGCTCCTATTAGTTAGAGTGATTCGGTTAGCAAGGTGTTGATTGGACTATAAATGTTGGCAGACATGGAAAAAGAAATGTAGGTGATCAAGAAGAATATATAGGAAACACAAGATAGGTAGAAGAGTTATGCATATAGGAATAGGTTGTTCAAGGAGTTTCATGTTGGGGAACATGTGTACTTGTGCATCAAACCAAATAATATCTCCTTGAGGATTGGATCATGTGCCAAGATGGAACCATGGTTTTGTGGACCATTCACTATTATTGAGAGGATTGGGCCAATAGCCTATCGACTTGCATTTCCTCCAACAATGAAATTCCATGATGGTTTCCATGTATCATTTCTTAAGAAGTAAGTTAAGGATGTTTATCATGTGATTGAATGGTATATATTGTAGGCAGAACCAGATGGAGAATTCCAATCAGAGCCTTGGTGTATATTGCAGAAAAAGGTGCTCATGCTCCGAAACCAAGCAATCGAGCAAGTTAAAGTGCAGTGGAAGCACTCTGGGATTGATGAAGCTACATGGGAGATGACGGATTAGATAAGGGCTATGTATCCTTCCTTGTTTGCTAGTTCAGGCAAAGCAACTTCGATATAGTGGTTTGGTATATGATTTATGGTGGTTGATATATTATTTATGATGGTTTGGTATATGATTTATGGTGGTTGATATATGATTTATGATTGTTTGGTATATTCTATATGATGTTTTGATATATGCTTAGATATGGTGTTTAGTATATGTTTTGATATATGCTTTGGTATATGATTTGGTATATGTTTTTGGTATATATATTTTTGGTAATGTTGCTATATGTACATATGTATATGAATGTAAATATTACCATGAGCTATGTTATAAAGATCCACTGAGAGGTATGTGTGTCATGTTATTATGATTATGTCATAATGTTACTATGCTATCATGTTGTTATATTATCATGATGTCATGATGTCATGTGGATTTCCACTAAGAAGGATGATCATCGTAAATACTGTGATGAGTTGTGCTATAAAAATCCACTATGAAGTATGTTGTCATGATGTTTTTATTTTGTGCAGGTATTTCATTGTAAATAATGTGATGAGCTGTGTTATAAAGCTCCATGAGTAGTATGTCTTCTTTCAGCGGGTTGTTGAGGTATATGTGTGATTGAACACCGAAGACAGTGTCCCCCAATGAGGAAGGTTTTGTAATAGACCTCATGAAAATTCCATGTAATAAAAGTTAAAAACAATAACCATAGTTGATGGGACACTTATTCCAAGCTGAATGTTGGGCAAGACATCCTAGGGGGTATTCATTTGGTTTTTTATGGCTAAGGAAATTGGTAAAGGCAATGGCTAAGGGATTTGGAAAGGAAAAATGGCATTTTTGGCACAATTATTTATGAAAATAATGGAAATTAGGAGAAAAGGGAGATGAAAGGTCACAAGTTGCATGTGAGGAGGAAAATGAAGGAAAATAATGGAAAATGAAGAAAATAGAGGCATCATCCATAAAAATGCTTCTTAGGATCAATTGGTAACCCTTTCTGAGTTGAATTTTGGAGCTCTCTCATTATTCTCTCTCTCACTTACTCTTGGAAACTTAGATTTTCTTGGAGCACTTTGGAATTGGAGAAAGAAAGGTAAAGAAGGAAAGAGGAAGAAAATATCAAGAAGGGAAAGACATGATCAAGTATCTACAAAAGGCTTCATTGCAGGTATTGACTTGCATGTGTATTTTCCATGCTATATTAGGAATGCATGGGATTTCATGTGTTTCTTTTCTACCATGGCATGGTTTTTTCTATGTGTCACAATATTTTCAGCCTAGCCTTACCATTTCCTGATAGCTTTGATGGGATGGGTTCTCTCATATGGTTTATGTGGGATGACCAGATTGGATTCAAAGTTGAGTGGGGTGGATCTCCAAATTGAAAAACACATGGTCAAGTGGTCCATGAGCTAGATTAAGGATCACGAAGCCACTGGCTTAATAACCTTTGAACCAAACTGTGGGTTGCAGTAAGCCAGATTGTGTGCCTTAGTGGGTATAACAATCCTTTCCGGTGAATGGTAGGATATATGGTAAATCCAAGAGGTGGATTTTATCTTCATTGGGCCTAGTGATCTCGGGATGGGATGAACGCTAAATCCTAGAAAAAACATATCAATGTATGTCCTAGTGATCCCTAAATCAGATTGTGGATACATGATAAAGCCTAAGAGATTGAGGCACTCAAATTCATCACGGTGTAAGCAGATAACTTCAGTGGCATCCATGTTGATTGGTGTTTTTTTGGTGTGTTCTATGAGTCCCACATTCATTCTTGGAATATGGCACAAGGGTGATTGGCTGAAGAGAGACTTGGTTCAACCAATATATGGTTGGATGGAACGTGGTAGCCCCATCTCTGGTTAGTTCATTACATTCATTAATGAGAAATTATTCCCTTGATTTTCATGTGTAAATGTGTTGATGTATATGCGGATTTTGATGGCTAATATGTTTATGGTATTTCCGTTCCTATTATGCTAGTTATATGTATATTTTATGATAATAACTCTGTATGGATCTGAGGATTTTTTTACTTGTATATGAATGGATAATGTGTCTATGACCTAATAGATGATAATGCAGCAAATGACATGAGGGAATAATGGTTCATAGCGATTCTCAGATAAGTATGAGATCCCTTCACTTAATGTTTTTGTTTACACCTGTAGGTTACATGTTGATGATATGTTTGACAAAATTCCTGTCATGGCTAGTAGGGGTCTATTTATGGTCTTGTTCAACTTATTTCTTTTTTATCATAGTTTCCCTATACCTTTACTGATTTCAAGCTATCACTCCATTCTGGGCAGTGACCTGGGCTCTGGGCCTAAAAAAGTGGCTTAAATCTTGGGTTTGTTGGCACAGAACTAGCAATTTTGGTCCCTAGTCATTGATAAGCAAGCCCATGAGAGCGAATTTTGGTTGTTGGTCTCTCCCTTGCCCATTGCATGAGAGAGAAAATGACCTAAGAGATCCAAAACAATAGTGGGCCTAGAGATAGGCTGTCTGAGTGGCTGACTTGTCTTCTGAGGGTTCTTTCGATGATATTGGATGACTATGTGTGATGTTCAATTTATTCCACTTCCTTAAGGTCACATAGGAGGTCGAATATGATTATAGTAGTCTCTCATCTCATGTTTACCTCAGTTGGAATGGTTACTTAGGTGGATGTGGGAGGAGGGTGTTATATGGTCCCTTTGAGATACTGGAAATGGTGGGTGATAATGCCTATCAACAAGTTTACCACCATATATGCACATTTACTTAGTTATGGATGTAGAGAATTTGAAACTCTACGAACCTTCCATGCTAGATCAGGAAGATGAACAATTCCTACATTTTGTGGAGGATTTGGCACCATAGGTTCAAGCAGAGTTGATAGAAAATACAATTTTGTAGAATAGGTCCATAACTACAAGGTAGGAGTAGCATGAAGTTTGGCATATTGGGTTGAAGGAAAAACTTCAAAGAAAAGCTAAATGTTGGAGGAAAAATTTCCTCACTGTTTCTAAGAAAGCTAGTGTCTTTTCGATTGACTAGCCCTCTAGGATTGGTAGCTATCCTAGAAACAAACAATCAAAGAAATTTGGGATTTCTTCTATGTATGATAGATAAGAGAGAGGCAAAAGAACCAACCTGGATCTTCCACTTAACTCCTTGCTTGATCTCTCTCCCCCTTGACATAGCCTGCAACTCCTCTCCTACTTATCCCACTCAGAGAATACCTGTAGAAACACAACAACAAAATACCGTCAAAGCATCTTGATCTATTATATCATAAGCATTGTAGAATCAGAAATACAATGAACATATAGTGGCATTCACAAATAATAACATTCACAATTGCACAGTTGTATGGAAGAAAGCTCAAAGAACTTTATTAAATAGAAGGGAGAAGTACAACCCAGCTATCTGATCCAGCATCATCCTCCCAGCATCAAAGCCCTCTTCACCTCATGAAAAGAAAGATCACACCAACAATACAATGCTCTTTCTCAACCGCAAACTATCAACACTTCCTTACAAATTACAAAATTCCAACCTCCAGATCTCTTAGATGAGGGATCCATTTATAAATGTGTGCAAGGGTGTGAGTCATCTCTGGGGTTTTGATTAGTGTCATTCCACTTGTTGTTTTCTGTTCCACTTGGAGATTTCTTGGATCTCTTACTCATCCCTAGGTGAATTTAGAGAGGCAAGTGTCATAGGAGAAGTTTCTAGAAGAATCCATGAGCATCCACTTAGCAAATTGTCTTGGAAATTTGTCCATCCTTGCTCAAAGCACCCTACAGAAGGCCTCATCAGTATGCATCGCACCTGGTTAGTGTAGGAGTCAGTATGAATTGCACCTTGACAATGGAATAGTCAGTATGGTCTTGTTTTTGCCAGTTCTGGATGGTTTTTTAGGTGGAACTTTTGGGGAATGATGTAATTAGTTGACCACGATCCTTTAGGGTGTGAAACAAAACTTTTAGGGGTTAAAGAGCCCTAGTTTATCGACATATAATATTAGGGTTGCAGTGCCCAAATATGTCTATAACAGTTGCCCCCAAAGCATGAAGTCATAAATCTTTGATGTCGGGTGAAATGCTTTATCATGAGGATCCGAGGTTTTCGAAACTAGAAGGTGACCTATATAAGATACAATATAGTTCATCATCATAATATAATTTTCATGATCTAGTTGAGGTGGGCATTCCCATGCTCAACTTTATAAATTCATTTCATGTACATAGAAAATAGTCGTCTGCATATGCAGACTAGTGAATCTTTAAATGTAGATTCGTCATACCTGGCTCGGATAGCTATCTGTGCAGCTTCTGTGTACATTTGGTGTCTTTATATCCTTGGATTTATCGCAGCCTGGAAGGATGAAACTAGATCTGGGGTCTTCAATCTCGTTCAATCTTCACTCAATGTACAAGTTGATCCATGTGAAGAGATGTTCTGAAGTTGAACATGGAAAGACATTGCCTGATTACCAGCAAATAATGTGAGCTATTAACAGACGTGATAGGAATCACCGATAATGATGATGACCCTCAACATACTAAAATACAATTCATGTGGTGTGAATATATGATCCAATGTCAAACACCATGCAAAATATTTTGGTCGAAGGCCATTGATGTCAACCTATCGTCGGAAGTGAGAAACTTGCCATTGAGGCATGCAAACTTCAAAGTACTAAAAGGGGTGTTTCTAAGTCAACTTCTTGGATAATGAGCTGAAGTCCACAAGAAGTGACCCATCATAGGAGGGCCTTAATGTATCCCACATCTGCGACACGAAACAAAGAAAATGAATTTTTGGAGGTGAAAATGATCTGACGACACAAGGTTCAGAAATGGCGATCCTAAAAAATGGAGGGTGAAGGTATTGCAGTGGATGAGGCATTAACTGGATGGTGGTTTCTCAATTGAATGACTTCTCTTGAACATATTGGCGACACTGAGATGGATTGGTAGTGTTAACCCCAACAAATGGATGGTGTGGAAGACCAATGGTGAAATGACCAGTGAATGAAATAACCCAACCTGACTCAATCATGGTGATGGAGTGAAAGTGTCATGTTTAAGAGTGACTTGCTATCATAAAAATTCTTCAAGTTTCTTCCCTTTTTCCCTAGTCATTGTTGACCAGTACCTCTTTATTTTTTTCAAGCTTGAGGAGGATAACATATGCTTTTTCTATAATTTTCCCTTCAGGCAAACCTGTCGCTATGTTTTAGCGAGTCTAGCGACAGTGAAACTCGTTCTTGTCTAGGTGGACAAGTTTTTGGCTATTGTTTTAATGAGTTTAACGACAAAGACAACTCGGTCCTTTTCATGTTTAGAGATTTTGAAAAGGGACGAAAAGGAAACTACATCAGTTCTTTTTCATAGCATAATCCCTTAAGTCTGAAAAAGGATAAAATAATACAAAAGGGATGACTTTTTGTTCACTTTAGCAAGCTAAAAAGACAAGCACTCAAACTTTTTCATGAGATAATCCCTCAGGTCCGAAAAGGATTAAAATATATAGGAGGGATGGCACTTCCAATCACTTTAGTGAGCTGGAAAGGCCAATAGCTCGACAATCTTTTCATATTTAACGAGTTTGAAAAGAGTTTAAAGGAGACTCGTTTTTTAAGGAACGAGTGGTGTTTAGGGTAGCAACTAGTTCCGGGTAAACTTGGAACTTCTCAAAACATGGTGATGTGAGGAGGTTGTCTAACAGGACCACTCATCGCAGCTGTTCCTCAAAAGGGTAAACAATCAAGTGGAAGCATATGATCAGCCAAAAGGATGGAGGTGATGGCAGGAACACAACCAGGGCTCAAAAGGCTGATAGCATGGCAATCACAAAGGTTATTTACCAAAGGCGGGTTCATTTTTTAATGAGCTTGAACTGCAGGGGAACTATGCTCAGTGGTAGGTTTATTTTTTAACAAGCTTGAACCATGGGACAACATATGCTTAGGTGGTAGGTTTATTTTTTAACGAGCTTAAACCATGCAATAACATATTGTCAGATGGTGGTCAAAATGTTTAATTCACTTCTTAGCACATCATATTCTTTCGTTGGTTGTTCTACCTTTCATTTTCATCATTCTATTTCAAATTTGGGATTTTGGAGCTCTGGAGTGGTTTTCCCCCTCAAATTACACTAGTTGATTTTGGGAGATCCTGTGGACTATTCTCTGCGCCGTAAAGACCAGGTAGGAGCTAACCCTGAGCTCTTCATTTTTCATTGCATCCTTCTTTGATTCTGAGAATGTTTTTTCACATTTTTGGGCCCTTTGGGTTTGAAGATCTCTTTCCCCAATCATCACACCTTTCGAGCATATATACAATAAGCACACTACACTTAATCAAGCATAGTAACATTTAAGATACAACCCATTACAGGGTTGTGACAGAGGAACCCCATTATAATCAACCTGCTCGTAGGCTCCTTTCATCAATACTCATTTAACAATGTAGGGGCCCATCCATAATGGTTGGAACTTACCTGCTCCCAATTTGTCAGAGCCCTGATCATAAAGTAAGACTAGGTCACCTTCTAAGAAGATGTGAGGCTTGAAATTTTTGTCATATTGTGCCTTGACACATTTCTTATGTGCTTCGTTAGCCAGTGCGGTGTCACGACGGGTTTCATCCAGGTGGATTAGTTCAAAGAAAAAAACCTCTTCTTCCAAAGTTTTGGGAAGCAGATCAATTGCGAGTCTAAGGGATGAGATTTCACACTGAATTGGTAAGACAACTTCTAGACCATACATAAACTAAAAGGGCATAAATCTGGTTGCATTTCTCACCGAAGTCCTATATTCCCACAGAACTGAGTAAGGGATTAAATGCCAATTCCATTTGTGGACTCCAATCATCCTCTGCAGCATGCACTTAAGGAATTTGTTGATTGCCTCAACCTATTCGTTAGCTTGCAGATAATATGGAGTAGAACTATCGTGGGATAGTCCTAATTTGGCAGTCAATTCAACCATCATGTGATTGCATAAATATGATCCATGATCTGTGACTATGGCCTGTGGAACACCAAATCTAGAAACTACATGATTAAAAAGAAAAGAGTAGTCATTTCGCCACTGTTGTTTAATGTAGGCATCGCCTCGGCCCATTTTGTAAAATAGTCGATGACGACTATAATATACCCATGCCCCCCGGCCGAGGTGGGGTTACATGTCATGAAATTAATGCCCCATTTAGCGAATGGCCCAATAGAAACTAATGGATGTAGTGGTGCAGGTGGTAATCTGGTTTTGCCATCAAAAATCTGACAAGCATGGGAACTTCTAACTACAGTTATGCAATTTCTGAATATGGTGGGCCAAAAGTAACCTTCTTGTAAGATCTTTTGTGTAGTAGCATAACCAGATAGATGGCCACCACAAGCACCTGAATGACAATCTTTCAAAACTTTTTTGGCCTCCTCATGTATGAGGCACCTTCGCAGAATTGTATTGATACCATGATGGTAAAGAATATCGCCAATGATTAGGTAATCTTTGGCTTGGTATCGAGTATGTCACTGTTTAGAATGAGAGGTGTTAGGCCTAAAAGTTTGGGTTTGGAGATAGACCAGTATATCTCCGTACCACAGATCACTTGATGATATCAAAAACAGAGTCTCATCCATGATTGATGCTTTAGATGTTAAATTGTTGGATGGCGATGGAAGGTCACAAAGTAACTCTGTGAAGATGAGATACTTCTTTGATTTGGATTTGGTGAATTCCAGATCAAACTCTTGAAAAATGGCTATCCGTTTGGAATATTTGTCCCCTAGTAATTGACGCAACAGGATGTAGGTCATAGGGTTGCAATCTGACACAATGGTAGTCTTGTGAAAGAGAACATAGTGTTGAAATATCTGTATTGCTTGAACTGCTACTAAAGCCAGATTTTTAACATAAGAGTACTTGCTTTCTATATCATTAAGGTTGCGACTTAAATAATATATAGTATGTTCAATTCCATTATCCTCTTGCACTAAAACCATGGCGATGGTCATATTTGCAGCGACAAGATATAGGTTAAAGTCTTTTTGATAGTTAAGAGCATACATTAATGATGCTTTTATCAGGGAACCTTTTAAAGCATCAAAGGAAGCTTGCACAACCTGATCCCAGTGGAAGGGTACTCCTTTTTCAATAGACACGTATAACCTTTAGTGAGTTTGGCATAATGTGGAATGAACCTCCTTAGAAAGTTAGCTTTCCCTTGGAGTTTTTGAATCTGAAGCAAACTTGAAGGTGGAGACATGTTAAGGATTGCCTAAACCTTAAATGGGTCGAGTCAAATTCCATCTTTAGAAACTACGAAACCAAGTAATCAACTAGAACTAACGGAAACACACACTTGTGTGGATTGAGTCGTATCTTGTAGTGTCAGCAACATAGAAATATGGCTCTCAAATGCTGCGGATGATCAATCCATTTTCGTGAATGAGCTGGTAGGTCATTGAGATATGGTTTAACGATGTGTTTGATGTCATGGAAGGCATAGTTCATTTCCCTCTGAAAAGTTGCCCCTACATTCTTCAAACCGAAAGGTAATTTACAATACGCGAATGTGGCCCACAGACATATAAATGCAGTCTTTGACTGGTCCTGTGGGCGGATATTGATTTGATTGTATCCAGAAAATCCATCCATAAATGAAAATATTTTACATCCAGCACATTAATCAATTATCTGGTCGATGAAGGGTGTAGGATAGTTGTTCTTTGGACACGCTTGACTTACATCCCTATAATCGATGCACACTCTAATGGTTCCTTGCTTTTTCATCATAGGAACAATATTTGATACCCAATCAGTGAGAGGAACGGGGTAAATGAAACCAGCATGAAAATGTTTTTCAACTTCTGCATTAATGGTAGCAACTTT
Organism: Pinus taeda; assembly: GCA_000404065.3. Lineage (NCBI taxonomy): Eukaryota > Viridiplantae > Streptophyta > Pinopsida > Pinales > Pinaceae > Pinus > Pinus taeda. The sequence goes on along the minus strand of APFE031136448.1, from coordinate 10,396 downwards.
CTTTGGGTGAACAGGTCGAAGCCTTTGTCGTACTGGTTTGACATCTGGATACATTTTGATTTCATGTTCAATGATTCTCGAGTCAATGCCTGGAATTTCTTCATATGACCATGAAAAGACATCTCTGAATTCACGAAAGAGAGTGCAGTAAATTTCGAGTTCTAATGGAGAACAAGTTTTTTCGACATGAATATTCTTTACAACATTAGGTTTGGTCGAGATATTAATGGCAATAGTTTCTTCAATATTGGACAGATTTCACTCGGAATCCACTGTATTTACAGTATTTGATAGAAAATCAAAAACTGAAGGATGATTAAGGTCGCTTGAATAATCTTCATTTTTATCTTGAAGGTGGGAATAATGGTGGTAATCTTCTGACGACGTCTCTCCTATCATCATCGACTAAATGATTTGTTTGTCTATAGAATCTATATGAGACCAAGGATCAGAAGAGGTACCATACTCTAGAGACCTATCTATCCAAACACTTGTTGAGTGCTAATTCGGGTTTGTCGCCCAGGCCTAGAAAATTGATTGGTACAAAGATTCTATGGAGCTTGGGGGAAACACCTCGCGGTGATCCACACTATCAAATGGTCGAATTTCTTCTTAATCTTAGATGATGTAGAGGAGATCATATGATAGGTTTCCACCTTGGCCACTTTCACAAAACTAGTTGGAGGCGAGAGGGCAAAAGTACCCATTAAGGATGGGTCTTTCAAGAGACCTACTCCAACATTTTGAAGGGATTGAGGACTTCCATGGATCAATGGAATGCTTCCAGTAGCTTGTGAACTGTTAGGAAAGAAGGCTAGTTGGTTAATGAGGAAATGCAAATATTTCTAAAATATGTAGACACAACGGCGAGCATGGCATAAATCCAGGGCCTTCCTAGTAAGATATTGTAGTCAAGATTTCCATCAATGACCTCAACTTCAATCTCTACTGTCTTGTCCCCCAATTCAACTTGTAAGTTACTTAAAATCCCATATGACGTGTATGTTCTTCCATCAAATGCTTTTAATGTTGTTGATGATCGTGACAAGGGTGGTGAACCTAAATTTTTCCAGCAACTCATTGACATCATACAGGTGAAAGCCCCCTCATCAATAATCATTTGATGAACAGTTTTATTGAGGAATTTTACCTGCATAAGGAAATTGAGTTGGGCTAGTAACTGAGGTACATATCTTTTATGGTTAAAGGCCACAAGATTGGAATCCGTTGGATCAATCCCACCTATTGCTGATAACAAAGCCTACTTTTGGGAGGGGCAATTCTGCAGTACTTCAAGTGTCAACATAGTGGATGGCAATTGAGCCAGGTCCTCCACTATATTATAATTATGTGCAGCTCGAGCATGAGGATTAAATGTCGATTTATGTACAACTCCCTTTGGTGGCTTTATAGTTAATTCAGGAATAACCGGTGGAACAACTTTTGGCGAAGTCATCATCGAACTACTAGGTTGATCTGTAGCATTGTTGTTTGACAATGGTGGATTCCCATAATCTTTGTTCCTTGCCGATATCAACGCATCAATTTGCTGTTTTGAGATGGATAGCATAAACACTTGGGATGTGGAAGCATGATTGATAACAACCAGATTAGTTTTTGGGTTTGGAAACGGATCAGTTAACAACGTTGAGGTACTTGAAGTCTTTAAAAATTTTGTGACCTCAGCTTGATGTGGACAATCTTTCGTCCATTTCTCCTCGTTACATATGTAACATGGAACGCGAGGTTTCTTTTGCCCAGTAGCATTTTTAGAAGATTTTTCAGGATTTGAATTATCCTGTTTCTTCTTATTATTTTTCCCTTTCTTCTTGCCCCCTAGTTGCTTTGGATTCTTTCCCTTTTCGGATGACACAACATTAATCTCCGAGGCAAGAGGTTTGTCATTTGCTTTTTGACTAGAAACTGCAAGGGCTTTACCAGATGGAGCCTTTGTGGTTTTCGTGCTTGAGGTACCGATCACACCATCACCGCGCGTGAGGGTCCCTGTTCGATTTAGGAGGGGGAGGAATGGAAAATTATGGTCTGGGAGCATCAGGAATTTTGTCGTAGAGTGTGCCCAATTGAGTATAGATCAAGTCTAAATATTGGGCATGAGCAATGACTTGCTCTTCAGTGACAAATCCTCCTTTTTCCATGTCCTCAGTTATAGATGGTAATAAGCACTTAATAAACCACTAAGCTAAAAGCTGGTCAGGAACATACATCTTTATCATTCGACGACGACATCGCCACTCATGAATATGATCAGATATGTGAGTAGCCATGGTCTATTTAAAGTTGGTAAGGAGTTCTGTTCTCATTTCATACCTTATGGGTAGCTGAAAGTGGGTTAGAAAAGTAGTGGCAAGGGCAATGAAGTTATCGAACGAAGCTCTAGGCAATTCAATATACCATTTTGCTGTCAAACCAGTGAACGTTCTCTGAAAAAGGCGAAGCCTAATCGAATCATCATTCAGGGTGTTGCATGAGCACCACAAATGAAAAGTGATTACATGATTTGATGGATCTTCACTTGGATTTCCATTGAATTTAGGAATATCGGAGGGAAGTTTATGAGGAATTGCTGACCACCAAGGGGCATATGCAATTGGATCATTTTTCAGCCGGTTCAAATCTGGTAATTCCAAAGTTGCTACAAAAGACAACTGCCAATTCAAGTTAGGTGAAGCATACCTAGCATAAGATGGGATCGCCTGAGCAGTGGGTCTTTGCATACCAGCATAATGTATTTGATGTTGGTAACTTTGATAAGGTTGTTGGACATAACTAGTATAGTGTGGTTGTTGATAACTATTTTGAAAATGTGGTTGTCCATTACTTACAAAGCCTTGTTGCTTAGGTCCTTAGTAGGTTTGCTAGAATTGCAGTTGTTAGTATTGTACCAGCCATGGTTGTTGGACCATTTGCTATTGCCCAATACTGGAAGATTGACCAAGATGTGGAGTGATAAAACCCATTTGAGTCTAAGTCGTTCCAGGTAAAGAGGCACTAACCCGAGGTTGTGATTGATCCATAGAGACAAGATGTTGTTGTGTTGCAACCTGAGAGACTTGAGGTTGACATACAATAGGCAGTGCATGTACTTGCAACACAGTCACAATAGCAGGTGTAGTGGGAATATTTGACACAGGTTGGATCAGTTGCATTGAATATACATCCCTTGGTTGTTGAGGCAGTATTGGTACCCAAATGCTGGATGTAATTCCAGTTTGACCTGAATTTTGTTTTGAACTTTGATATGTTTATTCTCCAGGGGGAAACAATGAAAAAGCATATTTCCCTCCATATGGTGGTAGTCCAGTGTTCAAAGGATATATCAGTCTTTGAAGATTGGTCTGCCCAAATTGATATTGGCATGTAGGATCAATTTGTTGAGTTTCAAGATAAGAATACCAGATAAGATTCTGGATGAATAAATAGGAGTAGTCCATGTCATCGAAACAGTCCTTGAGTGGACTCCAACAAGTGATTGATAACTAGCTGGGACAGATGGTATACCAACAAACATTGTAGGAATGACAACAGGAAATTCTGCTGTAGCTGTATCAGATGACACAATCCTAGATGTTGATTGTTTCTCAGACATGTTTAGTCTATCCAAAATATTTCCTAGCAATTCGACAGGAACTTGCTATGAAGGATAATTAAAAGAACCAACTTCAAGAGTGGAAGGATACAGATGAATCCTAGTCCCAAAATGTAATGGGGTATTGGATGGAGTATCCTCTACTATCTCCTCTATAGCAATCAGTCCAGGTGGAAGAGGTAGACCATTAGGTCCATAAAATATTTCTGGAGTCGAAGAAGGTATAGCTTCTGCAGTGATAGATACCGAAGGGGTGACACCTTCTGAATTCTGGAACTCAACTTCTAGATATTCAAGTGAGTGAATTTCAGTCTCTAGAGCTGTTTCAGGTATAGGAGTGTTTACCGTTACACTAGGATCAGTTCTAATGTCCTCTTGTAACTGCATAACTTCTTCTCTAAAGGCAAATGTACCAGAAATGATCGGAGTAACTGTAGTCTTTGAAGATGTTGAAACAAAATTTCCAAATAAACCAGATGAATTGGACTCAGTTAAACGAGACCGTTTTTCCTAGAATGGTTTCATTTCCAGAGTCAAGGACAGTTGACTCGCTAGTCTCCATGAATGACAGGGTTTTGATTGACTTTCTTCCATGATTGCGGATTACTTTATCAATTCAAAATTAAGGGGAAAAATGTTATTCTGAACTAAATAATTTTTAATGATGCTTTGACACAACTTTGCTTTTTAAATTTTTAAGAGTCAAGAAAAAGCTAAAGATGACTCTAGTCCCCTTCGATTTTTAATGAGCCTGAAGTGACAAGTGCTCAGATGGACCTTTTCTTTTAAGGAGTCAAAAAGGAACGAAAGTGACTACTCTGGAAATCTAGATAGAGGGATTACCAAACCAACCACAAAACTGCAATATACACCTTGGTGATAAATTAAAGAGAAATTACCAAGGACTTATGTACAACAGTCAATCTTCCTGAATGTTGTGTTCAGTGCACTGCGATCGATGGGGAAACAGACACAACTTCCTATGGATAAAGGATATACGCATATTGTGGTCTCCCAATATATACGCGATGGTACAGGAACACAAGTCCGTGCTAGCACTTCTCATATCAAAGAGGAGGAATCACCCAACCTTCGATGAAAATGATAGTTACTAGATTTTATGACGTCAGAACACGTCTCTAGCCTAGACCTCTAGATGTGTTGCGTTAGGTTCCAAAGTGTTGTTAGGTTCATTGAGATTTATTTTAGAGTTGATCTTGTTTAAAAGTTTGCCTTTCAATGGTTCACCGTGTGATATTGATTTGAAATTCCTAAAAATGCAATCTACAATGATAAACAATCATTGTTTATTTTGATCAATGAAAATACTAGCTACTAGGGAAAGAAAATTGCGATTCTTTCAAACAAAGAGCAAAGAGAACACACTAAATTCACTTTTCCTAAATCATTCTTCACACATAGTCTAAATGCAAATGCAAATGCATGTATTTTTTTTTGTTCCCCTTAATGTGAAAAATTCCAAAAAGGAAAACTAAGTATAGCAAAGATCTGAAATACTTCTTTCAAAGTGACATTTCGACAATTTCTTTTTTCAAAATAGAAAGGAAGACTAAACGACACTTTTCAATTTCGATAGAAAATGTGAAGAATCTTTTGTTTGAGTTGGGAATTATTACACATGTATAACCGATCCTTGTACCATAACGAATCATTTTTCTAGCTAAATGTATTAGATGTATTGGGATCTTGTTGTACCTTTTGAATGAGTTCCCACACTTCCTCATAATTCTTCCATTCATCACTTGCTTCATTTATCCAATTTGGTTGGATAATAGAAATGGCGCAAATAAATGCTTCCACATCCTCACCCTTTCTTAAGAGTGCATCTGCCACAAAATTTTGCTTCCCTTTTTTGTAGATGATTTCAAAGTCATAACCCAACATCTTTGTGACCCAATTTTGTTGCTCTTCTGAAGATAATCTTGTTCTAAAAAGTATTTAAGGCTATGCAAATGGTTGATCCTAAAATGAAAAGCAACAAACAGAGAAATAACACAAAATAGCAGATCATTGTTCCTGTAATGACAAGAAGTAACAAAAATAGAATAACAGAAAAATGATAAGTTCCAACATGCCTAAACTTTCCTACCCTTCTTCTTCTCCACCCATCGCCATCCTCCGGAGTTAGGTGTGGATGTAATAATAGCTAGCTGATTTTCCATTGGGTTCAATTGAAGTTCTTTGTCAGATTCCGAGCCCTCTGATCCATGGGTTCATTTGATGCCACTGATTTCCATTTGTAACTCTGGTTGCGGATCTGAAACGTGTGGCCCCAAATGAGTGGTTGGGGCATTAGCTTCCTGATTTTGATTCTGTCTCATTTGAGTGTCTGGTTCTGTCTGGTTCTCTGTAGGCTCCACATTTATGTCTTCTTCTTCCAATGGGTTGGTATGCTGCCAGCCTTTGGGATTTTTTTGTTGTTTCTTAGTTCTCCTGGGTTCCTTTCTAGCAAAAGGGCAGTCGTATTGAAGGTGCCCTGTATGCATGCATCCCCTACACCGGAACACTGTGTTCTCATAATCAAGTTGTTGTATCCATTGAAAATTATTGAAGTTCAACGTGATGTGGTCAGGCAGTCCCTGGCTCAAGTCCACTTCTACACACATTCTTGCAAATGTAAATATTCCCCTTATAGCTCCGTCTTCATCCAATTTGATGAATTTCCCAAGGGTGTTCCCAATGGCTGTTAATACTTTTCGATGCCAAAAATGTAGAGGGAGCCCACATAGCCTTACCCATACTGGAATCTTTGAGACTATCATTGTATTGGTGTCGAAATCAGAAAACTAGGGGGTGGTGAAAAGGCCAGCACTGCCCCAGAACCAAGGCCCCTGATTGATTATACTGTCTTTTTCTTGTTCTGTGTTAAATATAACTATGAAAAACCCTTTAGGAAATAGGTAAATTTCACAGTTAGATGTCCATGTTGAGAAGATCCATTGGTGCAAGGCATCTGATTTTGGCCAAAAACCATTAAATCGACAAATTACTGCAGTTTTAGATAAGTCATTATGTAAGCTTGTTACCTCTGGCATAGATACTGGCTTCTGTTCAACAATGTAGGGTCCTGGTAATTCTGATGGTGGTGCTGCTGTGTTTTTCATTTTGTCCTTCCCTTTTACTGCATCCCGAAAGGAACCTGTATTTATTGAGTTGGTTTTGGTGCTTCCACCCCACAGTCGGAGATTTAGAAAGATGGTTGTATCTTTGGCAATACCATAGTGTTGGAGGGTTTGGTAGTCCTGCAAACTGTGCCCTGAGCATATGAGGTTTTGAAGATGTGCTGGGGTTCCAAGGAGACCCTGGATTTCCTTTTTTAACTCAAGTATGCTCATTCCCTTACTGATTCGCATGCAAAAGTGTTTGCCCTCGATCAATTTGATGAAGATCTGAACCAGATCTGTGTCCGTGCGAAGTGGATCAATCTTGTAAGGCCCTCTCTGAATCAAATCTGCGCACATGCAAGGTAGATCAGGCTTGTGGAGCCCTCGCTTTGCTGGATCTAGTTGACTGTGAGGTATTGGCGCATCGTTCTGTTCTGCCCTTAATTGCACAACCGTTTCTAACCTGAACGTTTCTCCCTTGCCCCAATTTTTAGTTTTGTCTGCCAAATCTGGTAGTTCAAAGGCATATTTGGGGTTTTTTTGTCTTTCCTTTGTATAGAAAGGCTTTCCACCTTCTATCATCGGTTTTTTAGATTCAATCACATTAGTTCCTGTGTGTGCATCAGCGGGACCGCACCATATAATAAATATATCATAGGATCTGTTTGATTCAAGTCCAGTGGTTTGTGGTCATTTCTCCCTAAAGCTCTCTGGCGTCAGATCTGGGCCGCCCCTCTTTATTCCAGAGGGAGCAGCATTCTGTTTGGTTCTTGCTCGCATGGTCATCTTTGGGCAGTCCTCTCCATCCTTGCCTTTAAACGCATTTAAAAATACCGAAACAAGGCAGTATTGTGTTTTCGTTTGCGGATCTGGTTGATGGCGGGCTGTACCGTCCATGCTGTGACCTGTTACAATAAGAGAAAATAGTTTACAGTGAAAATACCCCTTAAACAGATATTGAGAGCTCGTCCATGACCTGAGAGTAGACCGATCAGCCTCCGGGGACCGATTTGATGTAGAGGTTTTGGGGTCTGTTCCGCTGCAAAGCCAGATCCATGACGACGTATACGATTCGGTTGTTCTGGCACTTGATTTCCTCCAAGGATTCTCTGCTATCTCCGCCCCTTCGCAGATCTGCAGTGTGATAGTGGCACCAAGGAATGTAGAAACCCTAGCCATCCTTTCGTCCTCCGCTTCATCATAATATTTTTTTACCTTGAAGTATCTTCCCATTAGGTAGGGTCACCATTTCTTAAGTGCATGTAGTATTTCCGACATTTCCTTCTCATAAATAGCTTTGTGTAAATACTTTACTTTGATATGGATGACTTTCGGAAGCAATGGGTCTTTCTTCTTGCATTAAAACAACACCAATTCCATTTCCTGAGGCATCAAATTCCACAATAAAGGTTTTTGTGAAGTACGGTGTAGCTAACACTAGTGCTTGGCACATTGCCTCTTTAAGATGTTCAAAGGCCTTCATTGCTTCTGGAGTCCATGAAAATGCATCTTTCTTCAATAATGTTGTTAGAGGTGCTGCTATTGTCCCATAATTCTTAACAAAATTGTGATAATACCCTGTAAACCCAAGAAATCCTCATAGACGTTTTATGGATGTGGGGATTTTCCATTCCTTAATGGTTTTAATTTTTCTAGGGTCTACCTTAACACCTTCATGAGATACAATATGACCCAGATATTCCACCTCTTGTACTCCAAAGAAACATTTGGAGATTTTTGCATATAATTGTTTCTGCTCCAATAGTTTGAGCACCATGTCAACATGTTGGACATGATGCTTCCAAGAGTTGTTGTATATTAGTATATCATCAAAAAATACTAACACAAATTTTCTAAGGAAGGGTTTGAAAATGGAATTCATCAAACCTTGAAATGTAGAAGGTGCATTAGTAAGGCCAAAAGGCATGACCAAAAATTCATAATGACCCTCATGAGTTCTAAATGTTGTTTTTGGAATGTCTTCCGTCTTCATTCTAATTTGATGTTATCCTGAACAAAGATCCAACTTGGTAAAGTAAATTGATCCATGCAATTCATCCAATAATTCATCAATGACAGGAATGGAAAAATGATCTTTAATAGTGAGCTTGTTGAGCTCCCTATAATCTAGACACATGTGCCATGATCCATCCTTCTTATGACGAATACTACTGGAGAAGAGAAATAAATTTGACTAGGTTGAATTATACCCACCTCTAGCATTTCTACAACCATACGTTCAATTTTACTCTTTTGGACATAGGGATATCTGTAAGGCCTGATGTTTGGAGGAACACTTCCTAGAATCAAATTAATAGCATGATCATGATCACAAATAGGTGGAATGCCTTTGGGAGTCTCAAAAACCTTGGAATAATTGTCCAAGACTTTTTGGAGATCTAGAGAAATGGATGATTTTGATGCAGCAACCTCCAGTGAACATAATTGTGCAATTATGCCTTGTTGTTCTTTATTTATAAGATTTGTCATTCCATTAGAGCTTATTATCTTTCCTGATTTCCCTACGATAGCCCTTAATTCAACTTCCTTTCCTTCTGAAGAGAATTTCATGAAAAGTTATTGAAAATTAAAAGCTATTGTACCTAAGGATTGTAGCCATTGGACTCCTAGTACAACATCAGTACCACCCATTGGAATGGAAAACATTGGGCTATTCAATACATATTCTCCCATGGATAGCTTGATATTATGGCACTTTCCTGAGCAATTTATGGCTCCTCCACTTGCAACCATTACTTGACACTCTGGTGTCAGATATAGGAAGCAATTCAATTCCTTGGCTATCTTACAATGAATAAAATTATGGGTACTTCATGGATCAATCAACACTATTACCTTTTTCTTCTTGATATGTCCTTCTATCTTGATAGTTTGAGGAGTGGTAATTCCAGCCAATGCAATACAAGATATGGTTGGATTCATTTATTCTTTTTCAAAGGTTTGTTCTTGTTGTATATCCTCTTCTTTTGACATTTCTTGTTCCTTTTCTTCCTCCTCTTCACAATCTATGTAAAATAATTTCTTCTTGACACACTTATGACATTTACTGTATTTTCTATCACAACTGTAAAAAATCCCTTTTTCTCTTTTTTCTTCCAATTTTTGTGGTGTCAACCTTATAGGTTGTGGAAGGCTAGGGGTAGTAACACTTCCATCATTATGATTGTGAGTGGTAGGCTTCCTTGTTGCCATAATTTTTATTTCTATTTTTCTTGCTAACCTGAATGCCTTCTCCAATGAATCTGGTTCCCAAAGGCGAACCTCATGTTGGATGTTATCTTTTAAATTCCCTATGAACACATCAATCCTTTGCTCCTTTGGAATATCTTTTACCCTTATATTCAATTTTTGGAAGTCCTCAATGTGCTCCATCATTGAACCCTTTTGTTTGAGATTTATCAATTGGCTAAAAAAAGGTCTTGCTTTTTGTATCCTCATAATGTGCTATCATTTCATATGTAAAAATAGCCCAAGTGAAAATTTGTTGATGAGAGAAAAGCCATCGATACCATACAAACTGATTTGGTTCCAAATATAAAGTTTCCATACGTACCTTTTGTGTGTTTTGCACATTATTGAGATCGAAAAATTGCTCCATCTGTAATATCCATGTTGTGGGATCCTTGCCATCAACCTTCCTCAT
>APFE031136444.1:15637-41975 GCA_000404065.3 Pinus taeda | reverse complement strand
ATATATTGTTGGGTTGTGTTATATTCTTTCCATGACTAGCTCCCCTAGTTAACTGGGGGGTTAGAGGGGGAGCGGAGCCCCCTCTTCGTTGTGCCGACTGTGCAGTGGGGAGGTCATAATGTGTTTGAGGGGGACAGGTAGACCCCCTTTATGGGGTTCGGGGCAGCACCCCGGGGAAATCATTTTGGGACCCTATATTAGGTGGTCGGACCTACCTATGGTTTTGTGCATGGTTTTCGCACATGGTTTTGGGCGCAATGGTTTTCGGTCCATGGTATCGAATGCTTCAGCATGTATAAATATGTATTGTAACATTGAATAGAATATAATGGAAAATCAAGCTTGTAGTCCTAGTTTTGGGATCCAAGGGAAAATCTTTGTGTATATGTATTTTATATGTTATGCTCTCACATTGTTTATTTTATGTTCTTAGAATTTGTATGTAGGTAATTTATGTACGAGGTTAAAACCTACATTTGGTATCAAAGTTGTTTTGGCTTCAATGGGACGCCTTTGTTGCTGAGGGGTTTCGCTCGGGCCTATGGTAGACCATGTTCAATGGGAGATCTACGAGGTCGATTCTGGTGGTGAAAGAAGATGGCGAGCAGTGGAAAGATAGAGATTGAGAAATTTAATGGTCAGAGTTTTGAGTTATGGAAACTCAAGATGGAGGATCTATTGGTAGATAAAGATCATTGGATCGCGATAGATCCGGCTACTAAACCAACGGGAGTGTCCGATGAAGAATGGAAGAAGTTGGATCGGAAGATAGAGAGCACAATACGATTGTGTGTCTCAGATTCAATATCGCTGAATGTATCAGGGGAAGCTACGACTAATGCTTTGTTGGTCAAATTAGGGAATTTGCACCAATCTAAGTCTCTGGGGAATTCATTGTTCCTACAGAAAAAACTATATAACCTGAGGATGAAAGATGGAGACTCAATGACAGAGCATTTGAATGCATTTAATACTATGGTAAGTTAGTTATTATCTGTTGATATTAAAATTTCAGATGAAGATAAGTGCATCAGTTTGTTTTGTTCTCTACCAGATTCATGGGATAGTCCTTTTATTGCAATAGGTAGCAATGCAACTGCTTTGCAAATTGATGAAATAGTCTCATCCTTGCTGATGAAGGAGATGAGATGGAAAAATATGGAAAGCCAGAATGGTGATGCCTTGTCTGTATGAGGACGGTCCCAGAACAAAAACAAAAATAAGCCATCCAGTGGGAGATCTAAATCTCTAGGAAAACCTGTCAAGGTGCGCTGGAAATGCGGAAAGGAAGGGAACTACAAAAGGAACTATAAATCTAAAGCTCCTAACGAAGGAAAGGGATTTGACGATGCTCCTTCTGGAGAGGCGAAAACCACCTCAGATGAAGGTGGGGATGTATACTTGACTTCTTCAAGTACACATGTAGATCATGAGGCATGGTTGATTGACTCAAGTGCATCCTTTCACTTCACTCTCCATAAAAAGTGGTTCTGCGAGTATGAGAAATATGATGGTGGTGATGTCTTCTTAAGGGATGCTAGGAAGGTTAGAATCATTGGTCGTAGAAAAGTAAACTTGAAGTTGCAAGGTGGAAGGGTTAGAACACTTACGAGTGTTTTGCATATTCCTGCATTGGCCAAAAATCTGATTTTTGTAAGCAAGTTGGATGATGCAGGTGTAAAACGAGTGTTCGAGAAAGATACCTCCAAGATGGTTTGGGGGGCACTGGTATTAATGCAGGGAGTTCGGATTGGAACTCTGTACAAGGTACAAGGTATCACTGTTATGATGGGTGCAACGATTATGTGGTTCCTGAAAGTGGAGCAGAAAATTGTTGTAACTACTAATTGACCATAACTCTTGGAAAAATTGTAGTACTAGCCTATTGATCATGAGAATCCTCTAATATTCTTCAAAATTTTCATAATTGACCCTACGATCAAAGCCTTTTTTTTAATGTCGACTTTGACACTTTCATGAGATAAAATATGACCCAAATATTCCACTTGTTAAACCACAAAGGCGAACTTGGAAGACTTTCTATATAGTTGTTACTCTTCCATTAGTTTTAAGAAAATAATAACACAAATTTTCTAAGGAAGGATTTGAAAATAAAACAAATCATGCTTTAATAGGTTGAAGGTGCATAAGAAATGCCAAAGGACATCATCCAAAATCCATAATGGCCTTCATTTATTCTAAATTTTATATTGGAGATATTTTCTTCATTTTCATTTGATGATATTCAAAATAGAGATTCAACTAAGTAAAGAAAATTCCTTGCATTTAATCTAATAAATAAGCAATGATAGGAATATGAACCTTATCCTTAATGGTCAATTTTTTGACATGTTTATAATGTAGACATATACACCATGAACATTCCTTTGTTTTCGTCATCACTACTAGTGAATAGAAAGCACTTTGTCTAGGTTGAAGATGTCTGCCTCTAACATTTCTTGAATTATATGCTCAATCTTACTCTTTTGTTCATATGATACCTTCAATCCCTAATGTGAGGTGGTACAATTCCCAGTTACAAATGAATAACATGGTCATGATCTTGAGTAGGTGAAATACCCTTATACATCTCCGCAAACACCTTGGAATAGCTATCAAACTTTTTTTGGGAACTCATTGGAGTAAAGTGTATATATATTTGAACATCAAGAGAGATTAATTGTGTAATTACCCCATGTTGTCCCTTTTTGAGTAATTACACCAAGTTGATAGAAAATTCATATATTGACTAATGCCTACATGCCTAATCCCATCATCATCTAGCCCAGAAATATTTTGTTTTAAAATATCTCTCATTATTTGAGTCATTTGAATACTTGATTTAGAATTGATAGAGAAAGAAAATGATCACATGAAAAAGGCATTTATAAATGATTGTTACTCTATGATGAAAATCGATTATGATGAAATCCAAACCCTCAAGGTTAAATCTCATAAACATGTATGTTATGGACCTACGAACTTGGCTTTCCTCGCCTTAATTGAAACAATTTAGCCTCACATCTCTAAGTCCCTCCACCCTCTCACAATGACCTCAATTAAGCCAAGCAAGAGACAAAACAAATTTCTGGCATGGCCAGATCAGATCCACGTAATAACTCCTTTTTGAGCCTGAATTCCATTTCTAACTCTATGAGCCTAAACTCCATCTACCTTGAACCAATTTGGGTCCCAAATTTGTTCAAGGTAGTCGTACCTTGTTCGGCCCATTCAGGGTCTAAACGAAATCAAGGTTCATCCCCTGTTACTTGCGCATACTTTGTGTCAAATCCCGAAGGCTAGGTTATGTGGGTGCCTTCTGATTCGGGAGTTTGGGTTAACTCATCATGGACATTTTTTTTGTCAAGGCTTGAATGGAAAACATTGGGTCCACTATGAACTTCCTTACTTCACTCTACCTTATTTAACTCCCACCTTTATCTCATATGGCTAAAATATGGTGCCTTTCTTTGATATTCTTTGGATGGGATATGGTCCTCTTACAAACTTTATTTGTGATGACTGCAACTACTTACACTTCTCATTAACTCTTGTGGCTCTGGACTATGAACCAACACACTACAACAAACATAAAATCAGACAACGTTTGCATGAACGAAAGGAACAACACAATTTTGAATAAAACACACACAACATATAATAAAAATAAAATCTTGATTACATATTATGACCTCTTTGGGCCTAACACCATTCGAAATCCTTTTACATCATACTTGGCCACCCTGTTACATTATATTGGCTTGGTTTTACATTGGATTGGCTGCCTTCCTCACAAACTTGCAACCCTCCTATATAAAACAAGGAGAACAAACTCTAAAACACATGAGGAATATTGTCTGTTGCCACCTCACTCCTTATAGAGGCTTACAATTATTTTTAAAATTACATAACAATAAGAGAAATTTGTGTCCTTTGTCGAGGACTACCATGATGCTCCTTCTAGAGGCTTCTAGAATCAAATCTGATTTGGGGGGGCTGGGGAGTATTATGCCCTTACATCACTCTACCTCATAAGTCAACAAATATTTCCACTTTCCCTACCATTGTAACCCTAAAAAGTGTCCTTCCTCTCCACCTAAAGCTCTCATATCTCTACCATAAATCTAGGGCACCGTGATCTTATCTCAAAAATTTGTTTAGAAATAAAATTAAAATCGTCTTAAAATCATGTAAAACACTTAAATATTTATTGAAAACTACCAATGATAAGTAGGACCCTATGCTTGGCCCAGGCATTTACCTAATTCCTTGCTCTCATGGCAAACCATATATTGGCCAAACTAGAAGATCATTTAAATCATGTCTCAAAGGACATAACATTGAGATAACCCACAATTGCAATTCTAAATCCTCTACTATTGAGGAGTTCTTCAAATCTAAATACCTCATTTGTTTTGATCATACTAAAATCCTTAATATAGTATTACACCTCACTCTTTATTTAGGGTCTCGCAAAATTGAAATACAACCAAATTTTAATTCTTAGAGAAAGAAAATGATCACTTGACAAAGGCCTTTGTAGCTGATGGTTATTCTATGATGAAAATCAATTCTAGGGTCTGTTAAATTAAAACCCTCAAGGTTCAATCTCATAAACATGTGGGTTATGGCCCACAAAATTGGCTTTCCTCACCTTAATTACATCAATGTAGCCTTGCATCTCCAAGTCCCAAAACTTTCACTGTCCTTCTCTAGTTCTGTCCACTTGGCTCTTAACTTGTTACCTCCACCCTCTCACAGTGTTCTCCATTAAGCCAATCAACGCACAAAACTATGTTCTGACATGGTCAGATCAGATCCACACAATGACTCCATTATGTGCCTGAATTCCATTTCTAACTCTACAAACCTGAACTTTGTCTACCCTAAACTAATTTGACTCAAAAAAAAATTCTGACTAGCCCCACCTTGTTCATCCCTTCAGGGTTTGAATGAATTCATTTTTCAGCCCCTATTCCTTGCGCCTACTTTGTGTCAAAGCCCGAAGGCTCGATTACATGGGTCCCATCTTGTTTGGGAGTTTGGGTCAACTTATCAAGGACATTTGTTTTTCAAGGCCTGAATGACTACGACTAGGTCCCTTATGAACTTCCTTACTTTGCTCTACCTTATTTAACTCTCACCTTTGTCAGATCTGGCTCAAATCTAGTACATTGCTTGGATATTCTTCGGATGGGTCTATGATCCTCCTACGAAGTTTATTTGCGATTTAATACAACTACTTACACATCTCATTAACTCTCGTGGCTCTGGACTATGAACCAACACACGAGAAACATGACACAACGAACATGAGAAATAGACAGGGTTTGCATGAACAGAAGGAACAACACAATTTCAAATAAATCACTCACAACATATAGTCAAAATAAAGTCTTGATTACATATTATGAGCTCTTTGGGCCTAATGGCCATTTGACATCCTTTTACATCATACTTTACCACCCTCTTACATTGTAGTGGCCTGGTATTTACATTGGATTGCTTTCCTTGCTCAGAAAGTCGTAGGCCCCCTATATAAAACAAGGAGAACAAACCTTAACAAAAATGAGGAATCTTATCTTTTTCCACCTCACTCCTTTTAGAGGCTTACAAATATTTTTAAAATTACATAAAAATAAGAGGAATTCATCTCCTTTATCCAGAATTGCTATGATGCTCCTTCTAGGGGCTTCTAGAATCAAATCTGATTTGGGGATGGGGTGGGGGGTGGGGGGTGGTACTTATGCCCTTACATCACTCTACCTCATAAGTCAACCAATATTTCTACTTGCCTTGCCATCATAAACCTAAAAAATGTCCTTCCTCTCCACCTAAATCTCTCATATCTCTACATCATATCTAGGGTACCATTGATCTTTTCTCAAAAATTTGGTTTGAAATAATCTTAAAATCATGTAAAACACATAACTAATTATTGAAAACTACCAATGATAAGTTAGACCATATGCTTGGCCCAGGTATTTACCAAATTCCTTGCTATTATGGAAAACGATATATTGGTCAAACTAGAAGATCATTTAAATCTTGTCTTAAATGACATAACACTGAGACAACCCACAATTGCATTTCTAAATCCACTACTATTGAGAAGTTCTTCAAATCTAAACACCTCATTTGTTTTGATCAAACTAAAATTCTTAATATACTATTACACCTCAATATTTATTTAGGGTCTCTCAAAATTGAAATATAACCAAATTTTAATGGAGAGGATGGCTATAAACTAAGTCATTCTTAGAAGCCTATTATTCATTACCTTAATCACTAAGCCATTGCATTCTTTTATTAAATTTTATTAGATTTGGTTCCTCCTCTCCCTCGTAAGCCTCTTATGATTTTAATAGGTTTTCAATATTATTTTTTTTATTTTTCTTTCCTAATTTTTCCCTTTCCTTCTCATTAAAATTTTTCATAGTTTAAAATTTATACTTATTTTAATTAATTAATTTTGTTTTATTTTAGTTTAAGTTATTATTTTTTTTCCTAACCATAATTTTATTTCATTCAAAATGATAAAAAATACATTTTGTATATGCACAACAATGTGTTTATTCTCATATAAGCAAGAAGACTAAATGGCTACTTTATATATCCTGATATAGATATTGTGATTCTCATATATTGTGATTTGTCGTATTACATCATGGTTTTAAAAGTTGTGAAATTTACTTCAT
The DNA here is from genome assembly GCA_000404065.3 of Pinus taeda. NCBI lineage: Eukaryota > Viridiplantae > Streptophyta > Pinopsida > Pinales > Pinaceae > Pinus > Pinus taeda. The sequence goes on along the minus strand of APFE031136444.1, from coordinate 35,277 downwards.
CATATATACCGTTCTCTAAATATTATGGGCATCAAATTCAAATAACCATTTGAAATAAACAAGAAGAAAAAGAGTTATTGATTTGAAGTAACAATTGGTATGAGATCTTCATTATATGGCATGTGGCAGTACTTGTAAAAAGAGGATTCCCTCTATTTTGTTATCTTTGAGAGGTATTGTCTCTGTTCTATTATCTTTCAGAGGTCCTGATCCAATGCTAATCGTTTTTTGGACAATCTATCACAATAAACATTCCTCTCCCTCTACATATGAAAACATAAAATATTGTCAAAAGAAGATTTTAGCCAGATAATCTCATTCAAGATAAAAACAAGTAAAATGTTTCTACATTACTAAGCTCAGTAAACCAATTTACTACCAATAAAAAATCTCCAAAAATTTATAATTTTCCACCACTTTTCTTTAAAGTAAAAACTAACGAATATTTACCAACCAAAAATTCAACTTAATTATTTGTTCCTCTTTTCAAACCCATTCTCATTTAAAAAGAGCATTTTTGGGAAGTATTACATATATACCATGGGAATACACGAAGACCAAGCATTATAATTTATTTTAATAGCCTTGTAATTATTTGTTTCTTATAAAATATTAAATTCACCTTTATATTAAAATTAATTATATTTAATATCCCGATGATTTTAACAAAATTGCAAAATAAAATCCAAAGAATGATAAACATTAAAAAAACAAAAAAAACAAAAAAACAAATTTAGAAAGTTACTTTAACCTTCCCCACGATTATGACGGGTATTCATTTAGATAGATGGATCAGGTCCTTTTACAGTAGAGTTGAAGTTTGACTCCATTGATGAAACACTTATACACATTGTGACACACACAAGAGCATGTCCAACCTCTTAAGAACATTTATACACACAATTGTTCACGAGATTTACATCGAGCACACTAAGAAAAATAGACACGAGACGATGAGGCAAATTGCGATATGCAGCTAATACGTGAGGGTGACGCTGAACTTGAGCACGGTTTGATCGGCAGTGTTGGAAACAGTCTCGATAACGGCGTGGCCTTTCGCCCCTTGGAACTTACCACTTCCCCCGACCACTGTGATCTCCCGCTCAGCCAAAGCAGTATTGTCTTCGCCAGAGAACTCGATGGTGCTGCCCTCGTATTCCGATTCTTCTTCGAATTTCGCAGTGAAAGTCACGAGAAGGATTTTGGGATCCTTAGGAGACGCCATGTAATATCCCACCCCTTTACCCATCAAACCAGAGGACTCATCCGGCCCCTCCGTTAACGGGTCCTCAATCACTATAACCTCACTGCTACTACTGCCCAAGCCCTGACCACCCGGCTGATTCAATGGGAGTGGGGCTGCACCCAGTGTCCCAGCTCCAGGAAACGGCGAATTTGGCAATGGGTTAAGTAAATTAGGAGAATTGATTGAGGGGATACCCTGCTGAGAGGTGAAAGGAAAATTAAGAGCTGCTGGGAATTGATTGAACTGAAGGTTCTGCCCATTAATGCCGATTCCATTGAGGAGAGGATTAGCGGAAGAAGATGGTACAAAGCCGTTTGGAAACGTTAATGGGAGAACCGGACCGTTCTGAAGCAAGGGATTAAGCAAGCCTGCACCAGTAGCTGCAGGAATACTGGGGCCGACTCCATTCAAAAAAGAAGGATTAGTAGGGGAGACAAATCCGTTTGGATTAATGGAAGTAGCAGGAAACTGGCCATTGAGAAGAGGAGTCTGGGGAATTGCGCCACTTGGAAAGGTTAGTGGGAGAGGACCACGACTTTGAAAGGGAAGATTTAGTAGGCCTCCGGCAGAAGTAAGCGGAGGTATTAATCCATTGGGATTAATTAAGGTGCTGCTACCTCCGGAGATGGAGAGGGGCTTTGCTGTGGGATTGGGTCCTCCAAGTACGTCGTGCATAAAGAAAGTCACGGTTGTTGTTGCAGGCTGAGGCTGAGGCTCAGGAGTAGGAGCAAGAGCTGGAGCTGCAGGGACGGGAGAATTATCATCATTATTAACATCTACATCTTCTATCTTCATTTTTCTGGAGGCAGCAGCAACATTTACATTGTCGCTCATCCTCACAAAAAGTAGGGCCACCATTAGAAGAAGTAGCGCATGAGTATTTTTCCTGCACTTGTAGATAGCACGCTCCATTCTTCAAATTCAAAATGGAAACTATCAGTACTGAGTATAAGTCAGTATTCAACCCAACCCTCAAGTAGTGCAGTAACGAGATAAGATTATAAAGCAATTGATATATTGCAGTGTGTGGTACGTTCTATGTATATATATACATATGCATGAAAACCCACTCAATCCACAAAGCCAAAGCATGATGATACGCACAAATTAGGTGAATAGTAGTGTTATATATATATATATTTCTCTGTGTGCGCGCGCATGAAAACCCGTGCAATGCACAAAGCCAAAACATGATGATACGCATGTATTAGGTAAATAGTAGTGTTATTGAATCGGGTATACCTGCCTTCATAAACCAAACTACTCAATATAACGCATCGTCGTCATCGATCCGTTGGTCAAGGGGCATGACAGTAGGTGCCAAACAAATTTGCGATGTGATAATGTTATTTCTAATTGCAGTCTTTCATGATTACCGTTCGACCCAACCCAAGTGCTAATGTGATGATAGTTGTGAGATGATGTATCTTATATGTAGTGTATTTGCTGAACAACCACTACTCATATTAGCTATACTCACTTTTTTGTTCTGTGAATGGGCCTTGTCATGCCAAAGCTCTTTTCATTTTTACAATACACATTACGGCAATTCGGATGAGACGAAGAGATTCACAGTTTCCCTTGTAATATAGAGAATCGTCTCGAGAGTAGTCTTTAGTACCTGCCCCAAACGTGAATGAGACAAAACGGACGACAACATCATTGTCACTTAACTGGTTTTTACTCTATACCCTGATTTTATTCCACTCACATGGGACAAAATATTGATCCAAATCCAAACTTTACAAATTAATCGATATTTAGATGAATTCTTACCCACATTAAAGAGACATCTTATATTTCACTAGCCATTTCACTTCACAACCTTGTTACTTTTATTAGTCTACTCATTATTTGATATATAAAATTATAGGGTTAGGTTGGGAGAGTATTACGGGAAGAAGTGAAAATTTACATATAACTAAAGAGATGATTGTTTAATTGATTGTTGAACCTAAAATTGACTATTTAGGAGAGTATTACTCAACACATATAAAGAAGAAGTGAAAATTTTACAAATAACCAAAGAGATAAACCTGTCTATCTACCTTATCTCAGAAACTAACATCTTTACATAGAGTAGTGTAAAAGGCCATTGGATGGATAAGTAGTTTATCGTATTTGATAAACCTCCCTGCAATAATAGGAATGCCTCATCTTATTTTCTTCATAAATTATGGACCAAGTTTATTTTTAGTCTACATGTCAACTATTTTGACATTAGTGAATTCCAAAGGGTCGGTGATAGCTCTACACAAGATCTATCAAGGGAAAATCATAACCCATTAAGAGGGCCACCCACCACTACGCATATTTCCTAAGCCACCCAACTCCCCTTGGCCTATAGGATTCATGCTAATAGTAATAGGATATTGTCCTTAACATATAACTTACTTCAACATATAGTATTTTGTGGTCGCATCCTCTTGGGAGCCATTCTCAAATGATACTTGATCAACAGGCATATTAGGTAATGTCATTGATTTTAGACTTAGCATGACATATACTCAAGCTAGCCATTTTGGCTCTAGTCCAATTGATCCTTATTATTGCTCGCATTGTGTTCATACTTGTTATGGCTAACAAAGGTTCCTACAAAGGATAATTTCTTGGATGGATTTAACAAAAATGATTTTTTACATTTTTATTATTTATGTATATCATTTTACAATTAGTAAATATTTTGTATACACTTGTAAAGTATTTGTAGTTGTCCGTTAGTTTTTGCCATGTAAAAATCTTACTAGATGATGCTCCTACATCTAGGTGCTAGGGTACATATTCTCTTATAATTGATGAAACGATTGCAATAATATGCTCCAAAAGCGCACCTCAAACATAGATATTTAGATAAATTTATACTTTTTCCCAAAAAGCTTAATTCAAGTTATAAGTTAAAGACGTGTATAAACTATGACCATATAACTTACACTAATTACATATATCCTTTATAGACTATAATTAAGAGTAATGTAATTATATAATGGGAAATGGGAGTTGTGATCCTTTTCCTATGTGAATATGAATTTGAATTACATAATTGCTACATTCAATATCAATTTGAGTGGGAATGATGAACTTACCCCTTGAACATTTGTATGCCAATTCATTTGTGGAAATTATAAACACTCTAAGAACCCTAAATAAGATTGTTTCCTCGACACTTAATACAATAAATTTCCCAACTTTTCTCTTTTCTCTAAATTCATATTCATGCTAAGTTGAGAAAAGTGTCCCTAAAATACTCTCAATATATGGTAATGGTTCTAGTTGAACACAATTATTAGACTATAAATGCTTCTTTTTGCGAAATAGTTTGTTTTGAGCATGACTATCTAATCACTTCTTATTTAAAGGATATATCATAACATACTTATAAAAAAAGAATATATAAATTTAAGGTCATTAAAAAAAAAAAATTCTATTGAATTAGACATCTTAACCATTTGAATACTCTTTAGCCATAAATTTGTGTCATTCCTTTCATCATCAAGAAAGTGAAGCACATAACATTGTTGAAGATACATTCTCCTACTAGTTACTAATCTTTCCACGTGATAATAAACAAATATATTTTGATAAGACATAAAAAAAGGAAGGGAATTGAGATCCAATTTGTAATTTTGTCGATCTTTTACTAAAACTGGTTTAGAGTGGTTTCATTCTAAGGTTTATAGCAATAAGTTTTACTCACAACTTTGTATATTATGTTTTGAATAATATTTTTATAAAGAAAATATTTTTTTCTTCATGAGTAATATAAAATTTGAAAAAAAATTGGTTTGGAAGGAAGCTTTCTAAACTCATCAATTTGTAAACATCTAAATTATTTATAAAAAATAAACTATAATATTCATTGTTTCCCAAATGAACAATGGATGGAGATTGAAATTAGTCTCCAATTTCAAATTCTAAGAGTAATTTTGACATTCTTAAGTGTTTGAACATCTTTTCTAGATCTTATTTACTATATATAAATGTTCCTTATTAGATTTTTTTTTTCATTTTTTTATTAAAGTAAATGTATATTATTTATTTGTTCATGCAATGACATGAGCTTTGTTGTTGTTGACAAATTTAATTAGGGGTCTAGAAATAAGAAAAAAGTTTAAGTATGGAAACTTATTTTAAAGTGTAAAAACCTTAGTAAATCTTGTTAATCCCTAATATGTAAAGTATAAAATGTTTGGTATTATTTTATAAAATAAAATCAAATTTAAATGATTTTATATAGTTTTGAAATTTTAGACTTCTGCGAGCTATATTTTGTGATGTGGTTTCTGGATCCATTGCATTTATGTAAATTCTTTTATGGACGTTTCAAACCATCTACTGTAGTTTATTGTCAATTTTGGTGAATTTTAAAGTTAAATGAGTTTATCTTATAAAATTTAATTGAATATTTGTTATAAAAATAGAATTGCTAAATCTTTTATTTGAAAAAAACCATAGAAATTGATGTCATTTATAAAATTTAACTTCGAAAATATTTTTTATTTAGAAATTTCAATAAAATACATTTAATTCATTTGGTTTTTCATATTATTTGCATTTTCAATTTGTCTACATTTTTATTTAAAAGTCATGTAGAACTTATGTGTTTCTAAAATTTGCAACTAAAAAGATTCATCAAATATGACCACTTGATTTATGTTATTATGCAAATTTACTCAAATAAATCCACTTAATACCTATTAAAAAACTAATCATTAGTTCCCCTCAATAACTATAAAAATCTAATTCTTATAATTATTAATAATAAATCTTTGTTTAAATCCTTATAATTATTAATAAATTTTTGTTTAAATTAATGCTTTTATAGTCAGCTGTCACTAAGAGTCGTATGCTATCAATAAGCTAATAATCCACGTAAATATTCCAAATAAGCACACAAAAATCACTCACATAAATATTCCAAGTAAACACACACAAAAATCACTCTTAATTTGTGCGGTGTCACTAAGGGTTCTATGCTATCAATAAGTTTAATATGTGGTATTTAAAGGTGGAAAGATGATTAAAAAATGAGTGGGTTGGTTTTTGGGAAAAAAATTGGAAATGTCGTGCCAATTGTTAGGGTCCCATCCTAACCCTCTTATTTATGTAATAGGATCAAGTCATAGTTATATTTGAGTAAAGAGTCAATAAAACCCATATTAATAATTCTAAGTGGTTAACCCGCATTTAATGAATGGACCACAGTTAGTTGCAAATGGGCCATGGTATTAGACAGATGGTATTAATAAGAACCATGGTATTTCCCCATGGTATTGCATGTATGAATCCTATATAAAGGATAAAGACTCCCCTCGAGGAGCATTGTGTCTTATTTTGTAATCGAGCTCTGCTCTATTAGAGGTTGCCCCCTCGAAGAGGCAAGCGAACATTGCTTTCTGAATAATAAAATACTTGTTGTTATTTCTCATTGTTCTATGTTCTCAGTATATTTATTTGCATATTTGGTATTCTAGTATTGTCTTGCAGGTTAAGAGCATAACAAAAGGTATCAAAGCGCTTTCCAGGGCCAGTGGGATCTTCATTTTTTAGCAAATTTCAATTTTAGCTAGAGACGTATTCCAGCATCTTTAAACCACGGGATCTGTCGTTGAGCGCATAAACTTGCGGATTTGGGGAGGCATGCACGTAGGAAATACAAAAGGTGGTCATGATTGTTGGACTCCTTTGTAACCCCTGTGGGTACCCCTTCAAGTAGTAGCGCATTAGACAGAACTGTGCATGGATTGTCTTCCAAGTACCCTCTGGGTATATCGGAAGCCCCCTAGATCCCTTGAAACCTCGCCATAGATAAACCATCAGCCATCTTGATGCTACAGTACACTGAGAACAACACTTGGAGAGATTACTCGCTCGTACGATAGGGTAGTCGGGTTGTATGGCTAAGGGTATAGTTGATCCTCCTTGGTTAGTGCCTTGAAAAATTAGGCCGAGTACTACTGTCAGACCCTTATGTATATTGCAATCTATAACACCTGACACTCCTGGAGACCATAGTTCCCTTCTTTATCTCAGGATCGTGCATAATCTCTGCCAGATCAGATCTCGCAAGAGGGGTTTTGTCGCAGCAACAGCAATCAGTTCCACCATTCAGATCCATCAAAACAGCCATTCAGATCTATTAGATCCATCAAATTCACAGCAGAAATCAGTTCCGTCATTCATATCTATCAGATCAGCCATTCAAATCTCTCAGATCCATCATATCCGCCATCCAGATCTAAGTAGTTGTGTGGGTTCCTATACCTCGGCGTGATTTTTGCTGGACTTTTGGTAGCATTGACATTTCCAGGATTTGTCTACTACAGTATTAAGCAAACAAAAAAAATTCTGAGACCCCTCGGGGTGCTTATTGGTGACTTAGTCCATAAAAGTCAAGACGACGAGCTGAGCAAGGTGGTACCATTCAACTTTTAGTGCCAAAAATTCGGGCATTCCCAAATTTCAAGTAAATCAGCTCGGTGCATGGTACAAACTAGAGCTCAAGCTATGGTGAATGAGAGGATGGATAGCCTTGAATCATCCTTAGAAGAGATCGTATCGTAGTTGAAGGATTTAACTGCAACACTCTCTAAGGGAAAGGCGGAGGCACGCAAGGAGGCATATATTGGTAATGAAAATAGTGAGGGTGATTCTAGCCAGTCTATTCACCTCTTTGGCACCCACCAACAATCCCATCTAGGACCACCCAAGCTAGACATGTATAAATTTGATGGCTCTCACTCAGCCGCATGGATAGCACAAATGGAGCAACATTTCACACTGAACTACATCCAGGATAATGCGACTCAGCTTAGTGTGGGTATCATGTACTTGGACAATGAATGATGGCAATGGTGTTAGCAGCATCAACATTGCTATGGAAGGCCCTTGACGTGGGAGACATTAAAAAAAAGCTCTTATGGATCGCTTTGACCATGAATTTGACCTTTTGGGTTGTCTCACTAAGCTCAGACAAAAAGGAACAATGAATGAATATATTGCAGCCTTTGAAGCTTTAGCTTTCCGCACTGGAGGTCTACACGATGAGTTCTACACGGAATGTTTTGTCAGTGGTGTCAAAGAAGCCATACAAGACCACGTCCGACTGCACCACCCTAGCTCATGGCTGCATGCTTGCAGGATAGCTCGTGAAGTCGAACATGCATTGGTGGCCCAGTCCAATCACCCAAATTTCATTGCCAAGGGTCGCCCCCCACGGGCTCAAAGCACTACCCAGACACTCAAGGTTCAAAAGGTGTCACCAGCAGAAATGGCGGAAAGAAGAAAGCAAGGATTATGTTACTACTGTAATGAGAAATACTCCCCCAGGTATAAATGAAGGAGCCCAAACTTTTTCAAATTGACGCTACTGATCACAATGCATCGGAGGAAGCCCCACCACTTGAGCAAACAGAGGAGGAAGAAGAGGACAACCAGCAGGAAAATGTACCTGATGAACCAGTTATCTCGCTGCATGCTTTGGCAGGGATTTCTTCGCCTCAAACTCTTAAAATCAGAGGTTTTATTAAGCATCAACCAGTAGTAGTCTTGATTGATAGTGGAAGTACACATAATTTTATTCATCAAAGATTCACAAAAGTAGTGCATTGTTTTGTTCGAGCAGTTTCTAACTTCCAGGTCCAAATTGTTGATGGGGGAACAATGAAATTGGAAGGCCCCTGTGAAAATGTCAAACTTCAAATGGGGGATTATCAATTAAAGACCCACATGTTTGCCATACACATGGGAGGGTGCGACATTGTCCTCGGTGTTGAATGACTTCGCACACGTGGCCCAATCACAATGGATTTCCAAGAGTTATTTATGAGCTTTAAGCAGAACAACCACACACATACCCTTCGTGGACTCCAGGTAGGAGCTCCCTCTATCATCAACTCACATCAGATGGGAAAATTGTTAAAAAAGGGCCACCATGGAGTTATAGCTCAATTTAATTCCATCTAGGCCTGCGAACCCAATCCTATTCATATTCATCCTGAGATGCAACAGATCTTAAACAACCATATGCCAGTCTTTGACAACCCTCATGAGCTTCCACCCTCGAGAGGGGAACATGATCATAACATTACTTTGGTCCCAAGGGCCCAACCACCAAATGTGTGCCCATATAGATATCTTTTTGCCCAAAAGAATAAAATAGAAAAAATAATCAAGGAACTCTTGGAAGAAGGTGTCGTTCGTCCCAACATTAGTCCTTATTCATCACCGGTGGTCATGGTGCTCAAGAAAGATGGGGAATGGTGTATGTGTCCAGACTTCATGGCCCTTAATAAGTTGAGTGTCAAAGATAAATTTCCCATCCCGGTTGTTGATGATTTGTTGGATGAACTAAATGGGGCTCAATTCTTTACTAAATTTGACCTTCTCTCAGGCTACCACCAAATTCGCATGAAAGAAGTAGACATTCCAAAGATTGCTTTCTGAACTTATGACGGCCATTATGAGTTCTTGGTCATGCCATTCAATCTTTGTAATGCCCCATCCACTTTTCAGAGCCTTATGAACCACTTGCTCAAACCATATCTTAGAAAATTTGTCCTTGTTTTCTTTGATGACATCCTCATCTACAGTCGCACCTGGGTCGCACATGGTCAGCATGTAGATCTACTCTTGCAACTACTCCACAAGCATAAATTATTTTAGATTTTAAGCTTCTGTGGTAGTTTCTTGCAGTGGTATGATCCGGATTATCCACAGTTTCGTGTTCATTCTGTCGACGTTTCAAACCCCAAAGGAGCTCCATCATCAGGGCTAAATCAGATAGAATATGAATGAAAACTTATTGAGAGAAGAGCCTTTACGACCTGGTTATAATTGCAGGTCTGTAGTTCTCCTCTCAATTTTTATCCTCAAGATTTCGAGAAGACAGATCTCCTTCCATGTTTCCCCTCCGTACAGGGAAGTTATGTTAGATTTTAAGCTTCTATGGTAGTTTCTTGCAGTGGTATGATACTGATTATCCACAGTTTCATATTCATTCTGTCGACGTTTCAAACCACAAAGGAGGTCCATCATCATGACTAAATCAGATATAATATGAATGAAAACTTATTGAGAGAAGAGCCTTTACGACTTTGTTATAATTGCAGGTCTGCAGTTCTCCTCTCAATTTTTATCCTCAAGATTTCGAGAAGATGGTAGTTTCTTGTACTGGTATGATATTGATTATCCACGGTTTCATGTTCATTCTGTCGACGTTTCAAACCCCAAAGGAGGTCCATCATCAGGACTAAATCAGATAGAATATGAATGAAAACTTATTGAGAGAAGAGCCTTTACGACCTAGTTATAATTGTCGGTCTGCAGTTCTCCTCTCAATTTTTATCCTCAAGATTTCGAGAAGATGGTAGTTTCCTGCAGTGGTATGATCCGGATTATCCACAGTTTCGTGTTCATTCTGTCGATGTTTCAAACCCCAAATGAGGTCCATCATCAGGACTAAATCAGATAGAATATGAATGAAAACCTATTGAGAGAAGTAGAATATGAATGAAAATTGAGAGGAGAACTGCAGACCTGCAATTATAACCAGGTCGTAAAGGCTCTTCTCTCAATAAGTTTTCATTCATATTCTATCTGATTTAGTCCTGATGATGGACCTCCTTTGGGGTTTGAAACGTCGACAGAATGAACACGAAACTGTGGATAATCCGGATCATACCACTACAAGAAATTACCGTCTTCTCGAAATCTTGAGGATAAAAATTGAGAGGAGAACTGCAGACCTACAATTATAACCAGGTCGTAAAGGCTCTTCTCTCAATAAGTTTTCATTCATATTCTATCTGATTTAGTCCTGATGATGGACCTCCTTTGGGGTTTGAAACCTTGACATAATGAACACGAAACTTTGGATAATCCGGATCATACCACTGCAAGAAACTACCACAGAAGCTTAAAATCTAACATAACTTCCCTGTACAAAGGGGAAACATGGAAGGAGATCTATCTTCTCGAAATCTTGAGGATAAAAATTGAGAGGAGAACTGCAAACCTGCAATTATAACCAGGTCGTAAAGGCTCTTCTCTCAATAAGTTTTCATTCATATTCTATCTGATTTAGTCCTGATGATGGACCTCCTTTGGGGTTTGAGACGTCGACAGAATGAACACGGAACTGTGGATAATCCGGATCATACCACTGCATAAATTATTTTTCAAGATGTACAAGTGTTCTTTTGGAATGGAAGAAGTTGAGTATTTGAGCCACATTGTGGGGCATGAAGGTGTTAGGGTGGACCTCAAAAAGATCCAGGCAATGCAGGATTAGCCTCAACCTAAGACATTGAAGAGCTCGAGAGGATTTTTGGGTCTCATAGGCTACTATCGCAAATTTGTCCGCAATTATGTTGGCATTGCTACACATCTCACTCAACTCCTTAATAAAAATTCATTCCTCTAGAATGATGAAGCACAATAGGCCTTTACAGCTCTCAAACATGCCATGTGTTCCACTCTAGTCTTAGCACTACCCGACTTCACCAAATCTTTTGTGATTGAATGTGATGCTCCAGGTACAGGTATTGGGGTGGTCTTAATGCAGTAAGGTCGACCCTTGGCCTTCACAAACCAACAACTAAGTGGGAAGAATCTGGGACAATCTACCTATGAGAAGGAGATGATGGCCATCTTACATGCAGTAGATACCTGGCGACCATACTTATTGGGGCGGCTTTTCCAAATCCACACAAACCATCAAAGCCTTAAATATTTTTTGGAGCAAAGCCTATTCTCATCACAACAAAATAAATGGCTTGCCAAAATGCTGGGATATGATTATGAGATAATTTACAAGAAAGGGCCTGAAATCTTGTAGCAGATGCGTTATCCCGTCAATTTGAGGAGGAAAGTACCTTGCTCGCAATTTCCCTTCCCATTCCAGAATGGATTGAAGAAGCTCGCAAGGAATGGTTTTCACATCCCTAGCTCTCCCAACTCATTAATCAATTGCAGGTGGATCCAAATTCCACAGCGGGCTACTCGTGGCAGAATGAGATTCTTCACTACAAGGATAGAGTCGTCAACAACATCCACCCTCAAAAGTCACATTTTGGTAGAGTTGCACTCATCTCCCACTGCAAGACATTCAGGGTTTCAGAAGACATATGCTCGCACTCAAAGATCTTTTTTTGGATAGGCATGAAAAAGGACATTCTTATTTTGTTGCTGAATGCGACGTTTGTCAGCACCACAAAGGAGAAACAGTAAAATCCCCAGGCACATTACATCCATTGCCCATCTCGGTCTCAATCTAGATGGAGGTTTCTATGGATTTCATTACGAGTCTTCTAAACTCAGGAAACAAGTCAATCATCATGGTGGTGGTGGACAGACTTTCTAAGTATGCTCATTTTTGCTCCCTACCCCACCCTTTTACACCGACTTTGATCGCTCAATCTTTCATAGATCAGATCTCCAAATTGCATGGCATGCCCACTTCCATTCTCTTTGATCATGACCCGGTCTTCACTAGTAACTTTTGGCAGGAACTCTTCTGGCTACAAGGTACCCAACTACAACTCAGTACTTCCTATCATCCACAAACTGATGGACAAACTGAAGTAGTCAACAAATGTCTGGAAACATACCTTAGGTGTTTCACTTCAGAAAAGCAACATCTCTGGGTACAGTGGTTACCTCTAGCTGAATGGTGGTATAGCACCAACTATCATGCCACCACCAAAATTACTCCCTATGAAGCAGTTTATGGTCAACTCCCTCCTTCCCCTACTTCTTATATCAAGGGATGCTCAAAGGTACTAGTGGATCAACTCCTACAGAACCGCACAGCCATGCTGGCCCACCTTAGAGAGAATCTTCATCGAGCTCAAAACTGCATGAAGCAACAAGTAGATCAACATCGCTCAGAACACCAATTTCAAGAAGGGGACCAGGTATTTTTGAGGCTGCAACCATACAAGACAACATCACTTAAATACAAGGGTTGTTAGAAACTATCTCCAAAATTCTATAGACCCTATCATGTACTTCAGCGCATTGGAGAGGTTGCCTACAAGCTAGCTTTGCCACCCACTGCAAAAATCCATCCAATTTTCTATTTCTCATGCCTCAAGAAAGTGATTGGGAACAATTGCAAAATTCAAACCAATCTACCTAAATTGGATGAAGAAGGGTCAATCTGGCTCCAACCTGAATAGGTTCTTGATACATGAGAAAGGCATCTGCGTGGCCGCATGATCAAGGAAGTCCTCGTCAAGTGGAAAGACACCTCTACAGAACATGCAACATGGGAACCAACCACTATTCTTCAGCAATTTCCATAGCTTCAGCCTTGAGGACAAGGCTATTCTTATGGGGGGGGCATGTTAAGGACCCATCCTAACCCCCTTATTTATGTAATAGGATCAAGTCATAGTTATAGTTAAGTAAAGAGTCAATAAAGCCCATATTAATAATTCGTAATGGTTAACCCGCAATTTAATGAAGGGACCAATAGTTAGTTGCAAAAGGCGCCATGGTATTAGAGTAGAATGTATTTAATACGAACCATGGTATGCCCCATGGTATTTGCATGTATGAATCCATATATAAGATAAAGACTTCCCTCGAGGAGCATTGTGTCTTATTTTGTAATCGAGCTCTACTCTATTGGAGGTTGCCCCCTCGAAGAGGCAAGTGAACATTGCTTTCTGAATAATAAAATACTTGTTGTTATTTCTCATTATTCCATGTTCTGGGTATATTTCTTCGCATATTTGGTATTCTGGTATCGTCTTACAGGTTAAGAGAATAACACCAATTGTAGCTCAAAATGACATCATCATAATATGTTTTAATAAATTACGAAGTCATATGTCTTATAGATTATATGTTGAAACTTGGTCAATTTGATTTATTTTGAAACTATAAAGTTACATGATTGTTTTCCAAACAATGTATAATACTGAAAGAACCTATTTACATGTCAAAATGATCTATAAATTTTCATAAATATTTTAGTAGATAGTTTTTCACAACAATTTTATGAAAATAAACTGAAATCTATAATATGAAGGATTAATTTCATTTATATTACATATTTTTTATTAATTCTTTTGTTATCTATGTATGCAATAGATAATATGTATGAAATATAGAAGGTTAAGCTTTATATAAGCCTCATGTTAATGTATAAATGCCTTATTGAGCCCTAGATAATGAGTTGTTACATTTCGATTGTTATATTGTTATGTTAGACAAAACCTTTCTTTATACCATTTCATTATAATTGTACCTTTTGTCTCCTATATATATGCTAAGGAGATGTGTCTTAGGAGTATAAAATATTTTCTTATACATTGTATTAAAGTAGCTTTCCCCTTCAAGTGGATTGTTATTATTGGTTTCTTATCATTTCTAAGGTACAAGGTTCATAAAATTTGGTATTAGATCTATGATCGTAAGATTTTGTTGCTTCACCCATGGGGCATAGAATAGACGGTGATGGTGTGTACTGTTAAGTCACTATGTGATGTGAAGGTCACTAGTTCGAAACTCCATGGAAAAAACTCAGTCATGTTAAGGGTTGGTGTGGCCTAGGTTGAATGCAATCCCCAGGTTATTTTGACAGCTTCGATGCCCCTAGTTCGTTGTTTCTGAAGCCATAGCTCAAGCTTTGTGTAATCTCTGATGAACTCAGACCAATTGACAAAAAAAAAATGTTTCTTCAAACAACTCATCTTGGTATTTTCGCTGTAATTCTTTTATGAGATGATTCAGCTAGTGCAATTTTGATCATATTTAAGAGAGATCGTGGGGAATATTGAGCTAAAATTTCATATTTTGGTTCCCTATACCTTGATAGATATACATTGTGCAATTTAGGGTTTGTGATTGGTTCTGACATCTATTTGAAACGAGTCATCTTGGTATTTTTACTATAATTGTTTTTCTATTTTTATAGGACATTTTAGATTATTAAATTTGGAGAACATTGAGAAGACATCTTGAAATATGTCCAATAAAAAATGTAGATTTTTCTTCTGTATAATTTTGGATATATGTCCTATGGAGGTTAGGGTTTGTGAATGGTCCTGAAATCGGTTATAAAGAAGTGAAAGTGGAACTTTTCGTATAATTCATTTTATGTGAAGAATCAAACCATGAAATTTTGATAAAATAGATCAAGTTACATCTAGTAAATTTGTTGTATTCTAGTTCACTACAATTTCGTAGATATACCATGTGGAAGTTAGGATTTGTGAATGATCTTGAAATCAATTTTAGAAGAGTGATCATGGAATTATTGCTATATTTTTTTCTAGGACGCTCTAGACTGTGAAATTTTCAGAGATCTGGTAGACATTATGAGGTGACTCAGAAAAAAATTTAAAAATCAAATATAAAGAATTGGACATGTGGAATACTATACAAGTTTGACCCTAGGAAGGAAGAAAAATCAACAAGTTTTGGGAAAGTTATCATAACCTTCACTTGACACTTCAAATCTTGGTTAGACCTATGGAATTGAAAAGAAGACATGTCAGAGTATTACCGGGAAAATTTTCATATTTGGAAGGGCTCAAATTTTAGAGATATATCAAAAGAAAGATCATACATTTAAACATTTTCCACATTAAGGTTTTAAAGGTACATAATTTAAAGTTACATAAATTTTGATTAGAAGATACATTTTTTGGGGTGACTAAAACTTGTGGTGAAGAGTAGTATTATTATTATTTTATCACAAGGCTCCAAAGAGATATCCAAAAGTTGCTAAACCAATTAACCTCCCAAAGGCTTATCCATGATGCATAAACTAGAAATAGAAGATATTCATTATCGAGTAACGATGTTGGAAGATCAATTTTCCCAAATGTAAGGATAAATAAAGAATGCGTAATAAAAGATGGTGTAAACTAAGGAAGTAATGCAAACATATTTTAGGAAAGAAATAAAAAATGTTGAGGGAATTCAAGAATCCACAATTGAAAGAAAGGAAGAAATAAAAAAATATTATTAAAGAATCTCCCAAGAAATATTTGGAGATCCAAGGAAATCTTGAAAACAAGGAAAATCATGGTGTTGAGATGTAACCACCTATGGAGACTATTATACCACAACTAAAGAGCATAAATAATGAATCTGGATCCATAATCATGATTTTTCAATCCAAGATCCACATCATCAAGGATTCAATTCAGTACTAGGGAAACTTGTTATGATACCCATATGATCCATAAACTATCATGTATATTCCACTAGACAATTCATCACAATAGATATGATAAAAATAGACTAAATTTTATATTATGAGGGTAATTTCATTAGATTCCAAATTTACTAATTATTGTTTTCTTCTTTTGAATGTAATAGATAAAATATGAAAAATAGAGAAAAATAAAATAGAATCGCACACTAGACATAATGAACACAATATGTTCTTTGGAAAAACCTTATAGAAAAAAATATTAGCTGGAAAATGAGGGTGCTCTACACTCTTTTGTCTAGAATATAAATAATACAAGTACAAAGGAGAAGACACTCTCTATGATGTATATGAGGGTCGTGGCTTGATAGGTTATTATAGACACTAAAATTCACCTAGTATGCCCTCTCACTCGCACTTCCAAGTTGTTATGATCTACTATGGAACAATATACAATGAAAATGAATGGGATCCCTTTTCCTCCTAGTGGCTTAGTTATGAATTAGCCTGATAGCCAACTAGGGGTATAGTTTGTGTCCTTAAACTCTCAATTGGAGTTATAATGTTTTTTCATCTAAAATATTATTCAAATTCCCCATGCATGTAGCCTATTTTTCATGATTAATGGGGGTTGACATGGCATCCTCTTAGACCATGGTGGTCAAATAGGAAGGTCAAATTTCAAGTAGCATAAATATTTCATATGGACTCTTATTGATTTCATTCATCCACAGATGAAAAGGTATCTAAATGTAAAATAATTCCAGGGGGTGGGCACAAGTGAGAGGTTTTGGACCTCAAAATACTTCATTTCATGCCTCAAATTTCCTCCAAAATGTTCGAACCCACAATTATCCAAACTAGAATTTGCTAGTAAAAAAATTCCTATGAGCTTCTTACTCCGATTTTTCCACTTTGAAAGTGTTGATATGGATGAATAATATAATGATCCAATCTAGATCAATTTTCTAGTCTCCCTACATGGTTATAAATTGGGGAGATGTTGGATAAAACATAAAAAATTGCATGGAATTAGTTAGATCCAAAATAGATGTAAGCTCAATTGATAACATGTTATCCCTCAACACAAATTGAAAAGTGACTAGGCTTGCAGTTTTCTCTATCTGGTGCTAAAACTAGTCCAAGAACATTTTATTAACATGTTTAAAGAAGATGGTTAGTTGAAAACCTTGTAAATTATGTTTTGAATAATAATTCTGTATAAAATATCCTTTTCTAATGTGAATAGTAGCTTCCATTATTTTTATATTTATCCTTATCATTGACATGGGAACTTTATTTTTCCAAACTGCAACAAGCCTATGAAAATGATGTCATGTATTCACCATATATTTATTTTATCACAATGATGGATGGTTAGCTAAAAACTTTTTAAATTATGTTTTTAATATTATTTTTGTATAAAATATAATTTTCTAATGTGCATAGTAGCTTCCATCATTTTTATATCCATGCTTATCATTAGCATGGCAACTTTGTTGTTCCAAATCACAAGAAGCCTAAGAAAATCATGTATTGTATTCACGATATATTGATTAAATTATCATAGTGATGGATGGTTTTTCTATGAAATTTAAGCATTCCTCATAGATTGTTGCAGTTGAATCTTGTTAAAGAGCTACATAGTGGAGGTTTAGCTGGACATTTTAGTGTTAACAAGAACACAATGTTGGTGAAGGAGAGATAATTTTGGCCCAACATAAAAAAATGATGTTAAGAAATTTGTTAAAGTGATATAGGATTTTCAAGTTAAAAAAAGGAAGGTGTTAAAACACAAAATTGTATACTCCACTACCATTAGCATAAAGGCCCTAGGAAGATGTAAGTATGGACTTTGTTTCGGGACCATCTAGAACACAGATAGGTCACAACGTTGTGATGGTTGAAGTAGATAGTTTTTGAATATGGAACATTTCATACCATGTAATAAAACCAATGATGTTATTGAAGTGGATGTCTTTATACTTAGGAAATTGTGAGATTGCATGAACTACCAAGGAGTACCACTTCTCATAAAGATATCAAATTTCTTGGACATTTTTTGAGGGTGCTTTGGAAGAAAACGAACTCCAAATTATTGTACATATTTTCATACCATCTATAAATTAGATTGAGGTGGTTAACTAGAGCATTGGGAATTTACTGAGTATTTTGAGTGGAGAAAAACTAGGAGAATGGGATTTGGTTCAGGCGTTGGCTAAATTCACATACAATGATTCAATCAATACATCTATTTTAAAGATTCCATTTATTATTATTTATGGAAGGTAATAAACGGACATTGTGGATTTAGTTAATTTTACAAATTTTTAAGAGAGGAGTGTTGATGTAAGTGAGTTTGTTGAGTACATGCAAGAAATTCATGAGCTAGTCAAACTAAATCTACAACAAAGTAATGCTAGATATAAGCAAGGAGCATCTGTAAAGAAGAAAAAAGAATTTTGAAGAAGGATACTTGGTGTTGTTGCATTTAAAGAAATAAGCATTTCCCAGAGGTACATATAGTAAGCTCTTATGCATGGAAATCAAGCCATTTCAAGTCTTCAAGAAGATTTATGATAATGCCTATGATTGGATTTACCAAAGAACTTTCAGATTTCCTCAATTTTCAATGTTGTTGACTCATACACATTTTAAAAGGGAGA
Source organism: Pinus taeda (assembly GCA_000404065.3). Lineage (NCBI taxonomy): Eukaryota > Viridiplantae > Streptophyta > Pinopsida > Pinales > Pinaceae > Pinus > Pinus taeda. The sequence goes on along the minus strand of APFE031136444.1, from coordinate 16,199 downwards.
AAAGGATGATGAAGAATGTACCCTAAATGAGTGGAATAAACAATTACTCATTGAGCCAAATAAAGAATTAGAGAAGGTCTAGGTGAAGAGGGTTAGCAAGAGAACTCAAAATAATGGGTATTATGAGTATTTTCCCAAGTGGAGAAACAAAGGTTTTGAGGATGCCTCATAGGTTTCTAGAAAATAATTGGCACACCCACAAGGGATTTCCTCATCTATGATGTCTACAGTTACATATACATGAGATAAAAGCTCATGTTTTCTTACCAATGATGTCATATATAGGAGTATCTTTGGCCAAAATCAATCTACATTGACCAATTTTAATTAGTAGCTTAGAAGATGAAATAAGAGTGTTGTTGATCCAGGTGGATATTGGTGGCCACCCGCTAATTCGACTTGGATCCCCTCTAGTGCTTCGTGCAGTTTTTTTCAGTTTCCTTAATTATAGCACAATTTACTATTTTTAGCAGTTTTTTCGGGTCCTAAACTTCCGAAGCCGTTTTGAGGCCCTAAACGACGTTTTTTGCGAAATCTAACTGCCAGTGGTTTTTCTCCCTAA